>CAMKVN010000398.1:0-30160 GCA_946474995.1 Funneliformis geosporum | reverse complement strand
AATAAAACCTTCTGCTTACCACATATATTATCCGTCCGCTTTTAACATTTAAGCAACATAAAGAACTGACCGTAACAATAGCTAGATCTGTATTTTTTTTGTAAAACCAATTTTTTACTGTATCAGTTTTATGAGCTGTAAATGAGTCAAGTATTAAAAGAGATTTTGGGTTTGTGCCTCGTCTTTCACGTTGTCTCCAAATGTTTTCTACCCATCAAATCAAATCATTTTCATTCATTCAACCTTCTTTGTTAGCATAAATAATTACATCATCAGGAAACTCCTTACGTAGAATATTTATGAATTTAAAAATAATCACAGGAGGTAATTTTGTTCTATCTGCTATACAATTAGAATAATAGTAAAATTGGAACATTCATGACCAGTTGTTAAAATTGATACAGTTTTATTATTACGTTACTTTACTATTGTATTATTTGATAAATTAAAAGCCATTGGTGTTTCATCCATATTTGCAATTAAAGATAATGATATTAGTATTCTTTTTGACAAAATAAAATATAAGATAAAAACTGACTTTATAATTTAATATAATTTTCTGGAAGCTTCTGAGCAATTGTTATTTTTCTTCTATTAACTAATTTATGATGGATCATAAAGCCATCAACCTATTTTTGCAAAAATTTTGCATCTTTTATATCTGAAAACTCCACCTGATAAATTTGTTTTTTAGCCAAAGAATGTGCTTTTGCCTGAATCATATAACATGAAACAACTTTCAATTAGCTTCAAGATTCTCTAAACTATTCTAAAAGTTCAATTTTAAAATGTGGATATTTTGGTTGCGCATCACAATTAAGCTTTTGATTATAAGAAGCTATTTGTATAAGTTGTTCTTTATTTCTTATCCACTCATGAAGTTGGTTTGGTTCAATTTTAAATTTATCTGCTATTGATCATTTACTGTAACAATTTTCATAATATGCAATTATCATTAGTTTTTCCTTTGCTATACATCATTGTCTTCTCCATTTCGTTGTAACTCTAGCATAATAAGTTTTAAGATTTTTACAAACCATATTATTAGTACTAAAATAAATAAAATTGTTAGTATTTATCAATATAATTTCAAATAAATTTAATAAAATATATTTAATACCTTAAGATTTAAAGGTAAAGTATAAAAAAAAATGTGAAAGAGAAATACGAAAAAGAAATGCAAAATAAAAATATGAAGAATAATATTTTTAATTATATTTTTTCCCCTTTCAAAAAAATGCAGTTTATTTTTATAACTATTAAATCAGTATTAATGAAGTGTAAACAAAAAAATTTAACTATTTTTAAATTTCCTGAACATAATAGATTATTATTACAATTTTCCTAAAAAAAATAAAAAACTGCAAAAATAATATTATTTTTAAAAAACCTCCTGTTTTATGTTTATTAAATATAAAATACCCAACTATTCTAAATATGATATACATTTTCTGAACATGAAAGATTCATCTGAATATATAAAATTAGTTAAAAAAAATATTTAAAAAATTATGGCAGCAGCTATTTTATTTTTCAAGATCAGTTGAGTAGTCTTTATAGTGTATTAAAAAAGTTAATTTAAGTTAAATCAGAATAATTAAATCAGTATTTATTGATTATCTGAAAGTTAATCTTTTTTTTGTGATATATTACCATATTAACAATTAATATTGTATAATAACTTCTCGTTTACAACCACTTGATGTATCATTAAATAAATCTTTCAAATTTAAGGTAATTATTTATTTTGATTGTCATTTAATTAAAATAAATCAACTTAACATTAAGTAAAATAGGTGCGACATCTTTATAATAATTGGATGAATAAAGCTATTAAGGATTATACACTATTTGAAAAGATTAAACGATCATCTTACTTGTAATAACTTGGGTAAAACAAAGTTAGGATTCAATTGATTCTGATATGATTAGACGTTTATTTGAATGTGATGACACAAATTCCTTAGATGGGAAGGAGGATAATCTAATTTTTAATTTCAATAAATTAGAAAAAATAAAAAATAAATAATCAAGAAAAAGAAATTGAAGAAGATAAAGGTAATAATGAAAGTGAATTTAAAGATAATAGCAATGAAAGTAAATCAGATAGTAAGAATAATGAAAATGAAGAAAATTATTATAAAGAAAATGAAAATTGCAATATAATCCAAAACTGAAATTGATAGAATTTAATCAAATTTATAATTCTGTAGCATTTATTCAATAATTATGTATTATCAAATTATAAATAAATAGAAATATTACTCAAGAATATATTATTTATTGTAAAATTGATTAATTTATTAATTTATTAAATTTTGTGATCTAAATTTTTAAAACTAAAAACTTTATGTAAAATATTTGAGAACTCACATAATTAAAATTAAATAATACTCAGATCCTAAAATAGTGAAAATTTTTGTTATCTAATAAAATATTCAGATTTTTTAAAGTAGGAATACACTCAAAAGGGAATACTTTAGGCAATGCTAAATGATAGATTTTATAGTAGTTTTAATATTATTACCAAAGAAATTATTAAATAAAATAAGTAAACTTTAATTGAACTCTATAGAAGTTTTGTTATTATCTTTAAAAAAATTATTAACTAAGAAAAATGGTCAATCTAATATCTTGAAGATTAATACTATTAAGAAAAGTTATATTTTGGAATTTTTATCCTTATTTAATAAAACTTTTGAATCAAAGATAATATCAAATAATCTTTAAGTTAATATATTTTGATTTATAACTGAATTTAATTAATATTATATATGATTTTTTTAATAGAAAAGAAAAAAATTGTCAGAAAAATAAAAAATAAGTTAATACTAAATTGAACATATTTTTGCTTGAAAATCAGCATATAAAAGTAAAATTGATTTTTCTTGTAATTTTTCTGCAAAGGTCTCATATTTTATATTATATATTAAACATTTTAAATTAAATTCATCATAGTAAAGAATCATTATAAACTAACAATTGAAGAATAAATATAAATATTTAGTATTAAATAAGATTATACAATATTTTAGAAAGTATTTAAAGAAATACTTATAATTAAAGAAGTAATTTTTCATATAAAAACTATTATAATTTTTTTTGAAAATGATATGTTACTTATGTTTAAATTGTAAAGTGATTGATATTTAAAGATTATACCTTAAATAATTCAATTATTTTTGTTTTGTCTAAATTATCTTAGAAATAAATTGGTATAGAAATGCAAAATAATAAAAAAAATATGCTATAAAGTTTTAGAAGACCATTATATAATATTTATGAACATAATAAAGGATTAAACTATATGATCTGATAAATTTAAAATGAAGTCATCTATCAAAACCAAAAAGTTCTAAATTTAAAAAATTGAGATATTCTGATATAATATAAGTATTATTTATTTATTTCAAATTCAATTTTGTTGATTTATTATATGGGATAAGCAGGGTTAGGAAGTACAGTGTTAGTACAATGATTAGTATAATTAGTACAGTTAGTATATGATAATAATTAATATTAAAATTAGTACAAATACAGTACAAGTACAGTGTTAAATTTATCTAGTACATACAAAATTCCTAACCCTGAAATAAGTATTGTGAAAAAGAATCAAATTGTAAAAAAAAATTTTTTAAAATAATTAAAATTCTAGATTAAACAATAAAGTTACATCTGATTTACTTAGAATAAAATTTTTGAAAAATTTTTTAATTTGATCTCTTTTCACAGCATAAACATCATATTATTTATTATATTGATTTACTTAGTATACTATAGTAAAAGTATATTTTAATTTCTTTCAAAAAAATAAAAATCTCTTTAATTATAATATGAGTAATAATTTTTATACTACTTTAGTTAAAGCATACTTTCTAAATCATTAGGTGGTTGAAATAAGTATTAGATAAAATACTTTAATCAATGATAATTTATTTCTTAATCTTTAATATTATAATTAATCTAAAGTGTGACTATTATGATCTATGCAAGATAATAAAAAAATCTGTCTGCTTGCTCAAAAATTAAGTTGATATGTAAATGATTACCATGATTACCATGTTATACTTATTTTAGACTTAGTAATAGTTCTTATTTTCTAGTATAATATTATTTATTATTAAGTTTGAAATTATTTATTTAAATGAATGTTACTAACTATATAAGGTGTGATCTAGAAAAATAACCTTCTGAGATTTAATAAATAATAAGTTTCAAAAGGTTATTTTCTTAGATCACACATATATATCAATTCAAAACTTATTGAATAACTAATGTTAATAAAAATAAATATTATAAATATATTATAAAATTAAAATCAAATATATTAGTTATACTTAAAATATTAAAAATGCAATTATCAGTATATTTGGCAAAGCTTTTATTAGGATTTCTTGAGCATAAAATATTAACTGATAAAATTTTAGTCTGACAAACTACAGAAAATATAAATTGAATGAATAATCATTTTTAAAGTTAAATAAATCTGAATTAAAAATGAGAATTATAATTAATATATTATAACTTTTAATATTGTAATATATATTATAATTAATTTTAACCTATATATGTTACAACTTATATTAGTTGTTTTAGTTAAAATAATAATAATATTTATCAAAACTATTATTAGAAATTTAAATAAATTATTTAATATTATCACAATCTTTTATTTTAATAATTTGTATTTTATTCATATAATTAGTTCTAATTAAAATGAAATAAATATTATAATATTTTATTACTTTTTTAGTAATATATATTATTAAAAATATATATCAGTTAAATATCAAATGGTATAATATATATTATTTTTAGTAATATATATTAACATTTAATATATATTGAAATAAACATCATTTTAAAATTTTTTAATATTATAATTAATCAAATAAATTATTTTTTGATTTAAATTTAATTTTCAAATTGAATATCAATTATTAAATCAAATTACAGAATCATAGTATATAGAAATATTATTAGTAAACTAAGTTTTAATATATAGTAAATTATATGATTAATGTGATAATACTCTTATATAGCAAATAAATAATTATTATAAAAATTAGAAAATTATTTCATATTACTGATATTACATGTTTTATATATTTATATTATTACATGTGTTATCTGTGTTATCTGTTATCTTGTGACATATGTCACTTTTTTTATTTTTATTATGTATTCTAAGAACTTAATTATCTTTCCTAAATATCACTAATCACATGAAGTAATAAAACCATTAATTGATGATGATCATTATTGATAATAAATAGTAAACTCCAAAAAATTATTATTATTTAGAAGTATATATTAATATTATTTTTTTATATGAATTATTTATTAATATTTTTTTTTAAAAAAGTAATAAAATTATAAATTTATAAAAAAATATATTTTTATATATTTTTATATAATAATAAAAATTAGTTAAAATATGTTAATCTCTTATAATGATATATTTATTTAATTTTTTATTAATATAATCTATTAAAGTAACAAATAAAATTTTTTATTAACTTTTTATTAAAATTTTCTATTTTATAATCTTAATTATAAATATTTATATTAAAATAATTAAGTTTAAAAATTTTTTAATTAATTTTCTATCATTAATATAATTATTAATGTTTAAAATTAAAATAATATATTAATATTTTTTTAATTTTATAAATAATATTTTAAAGTGATAGATGATCTACTTTTTTTATTAAATTATTAATTTAATATTAATTAAACTATACTAAATTTATTCAATTTAGCCTAATTAATAATGAAATAGAATAATAGTAATGATCTTTAAATTGAAATAAGAGCAATGTTGTTTTATAAACAATTACTTAAGATTATCTTATAATATTCTTTTATTGATAAAATACATAATATAATTACATAAATATTGAAAGTTAGTAAAATCATCGGTAATATGATTAAAATTTTTAAAATAGAGAATTTGAATATTATTATATATTGACAAATGTGTCGGTTTGGTAAAGGAATAGAAATAGTATGATGGATGGGAGGAATAGTGGATTTAGCGGAAGCAAGATAGAATCTCTATTGATGGTTTTTGTAATGATGAAGAGTAGGCAGTCATATTTAGAATATTATCAGTGAAAACTGACTAAAAGATCGGGAGTCATGTTGTCATAGAGGAATATAGATTTCTTATCATTTTATCTGATCTTGGTTTAATTTATAAATGAATCCACGTATATTACATTGTATAATCAAATTGCGGAAAAAAACACGAGTCAAGATTCTTTTTTAATACATAATATTTTAACTTTGCTGATTAATTCCAAAAATTTCAAATTGACATTCCTTTAGCCAAATATTGCAATTTTTCTAAAATTTCAATGTTTCCAATAACTGGTAAATTAGTGTATCAGACTTTTTTTGCTAACTAAATAATATGTGTTCCATCAAGTTGTAATGATGCAACATATCCTTGACAAAAACGTTCAAGGACGGACAAAATTCTATGTTAAAATCCTGAAAGAATGCAAGTTCATCAGGAAATATAAAAAAGGATTAAAAGTAATTAAACAAGAATTATATTAGAAAGAGAATTATAATGATAAATATTATACCTTGCAATAACTACAGTAGTACGATAGGTTTTATAGCAACGATATTAAAAGATATCTTGATGAACTGTATATAACCCATTAAATTTCAAATAAAGTAATTACGCAATTCGGTCTCTATGGAAATATCATTTAAGTTTCTAAGTATCACTTGCTCAATTAAAGAAAATCAGTGTCTAATTATTAAAATAAAATATCAGTACAGTCCTCATTATCGAATTAATTCAAACCTCTATGAGCTTTCTCTTGTTTAAATGTATCAAATCAATAATTTTGAATGGAATTCCGTAGTAATGGATCCTCGGAACTAATTATAAATAATTATTAGTAACACAAGCGTGCCTATAAAAGGATCGACTGTAGTTGAGTATATTTCCTTATTTAGGAAAAAAAACACATCGTTCTCATGTTGTACATGAATGTACAAAAACAGTTCTTATAAATGTACTTTCGTTTCGTGTTATATTTATTAATTTAGCAAAACAAAGTTCATGAAATAGAATAATTAATCTTGGTATGATCGACACCTGTTTTCACACTTTATTTATTTTTTCACTTTTTTCGTAGTTTTTCAACTATTTTTATCTGAAGAAGTAGTAATCAAGCCATAGAAGAGTATATCATAACCAATATGAAAAGTATGTACGAAATGTGATACTCCACAAATTTTATGAAATTTACAAAATTACGAAAAATTTCGGCTAGAGTTAAACATTTTAACTTAATTAAAACATCAACGTTTATTTAACAAGGAAACTCAAAAAGAAATCTCAAGGATGGAGGTAAGTTATTTAATAATATTAGTTAAAAATTTGATCATCATAAATATATTTAGAATATTGTTCGCGACGTTGACTAACTTGTGATATTTTATTTCCAGTTATAACCCAATAGACAATTAAATTAAATGGTTATGAAGACATTTGTGGAAAGTGCTAATAGACGAAATGAGATTTCGACAATGAAGGTATTCTTTTTTTTTTCATGAAGATTTTAAGATATTAATGGTTAAACCGAGTTCACATGTTTATTTATGGATTATAAGGAGTTCACAACATTGATTTCTTCTACAGTAGGTGGAAGATGTGCAAGAGTATGATTTTCCTAGAGGAATATTAATTACCACATATCAAGTCCTTATTTCAAGAAGTACCTAAGAGAAATAATCATTGGAGAATTGTGTCAAACAATGCTAAATCACAATCAATGTTGGAAAATTCTGATTGCATATTTACCAAGGCAATTAATGAAAAAAAAAAAATCCTTGTTGATTTGTAAATATTGCAAGTATTGCAAGATTTTAATCGAGGACGTCCAATCATCGGTACAGTTAGATTTATTAAAAAATAGAATGGAAATCTTCCATGGAAAAAAATGGAATATCGGACGAGTTGTTGACTGTTACACTTGTATTTATGAAAATGGTCTTTGGCATCATGATGTGACGATTGTGGGGGTAACAATTTAAATTCACATACATATCAGACCTATCTCTTATTTTTGAGGAAACGACAGTTGGAAGAGTCACTTTCATTGATACAAAGAACATGAATGAAATAGGAAAACTGTTTGAAATATCTAATGCGTCATCTTAACATGAATGAAAGGTTTTTAGTGGAAATATCGTTGAATTTATTGTCGTTGGGTTTTTACTAGAGATTTAACCACTTGTTTATTTTTAATTCTTCTAGAAATTTTGGCGACAAAAAAAAATCAAAAATTGATGTATTACTCATTTAAATACAAAATTCCTTATTCATAGTCGTTTATTTTATTTGATATCAATTCTTGATTTATAAATTCTGCATGATTAAGTCAAAGCAAATACGTATGTAGGGAGAGAGTTATTTTATGGTCAATAATATCTTGAGATATATTGATTGCTCGGGTTGTTAATGGTGATTTATTCACGAAGTTTGGATTAATTAATGCCTTGTCAGATATTTTACCTTTGAATTCATTACTATCTTGATGTTATTTCTGACTAGAAATATCCAATTATTTTGCCTTTGATTTTAAAGAATCACAGCCGAAATTTTCGGTAAGTTTGGATCTTTGATGAAATTAGTATGGTCTATTTCCATATACTATAGATATTTGCTCACAAAATATTTTCTTTCTATGATTACTTCAATCAATAGTAATATACTATTAGCATTATGTGCTTCGAATTTTGTAATAAGAATATTGAATTTTCTTTTTCAATCATATAGAATGAGGAATCTTTCTTTTTCTTGTTACCTTTGCCCGGAGGTTGCCCAAAAGTCACCAAAAATTAATATAAATACATAATAGACATTCAACGCTTAGGTTGTTTGATATCGAATTGGAACTTCAACAAAGATGATTTATTATAACAGGAGAACCATGGTTTTTTTCTGTATCTTTTTATTTTTAAAAAAAAAACTTACATTAAATGGACAGATTTGACAGGTATTTCTGAAGGAATACAATATAGTCACATATACAGTAGATCTCAAATATTTGGATTATTTACTGGATGAATTGTCAACCCGTTTTGTAATGAGGTAAGACAGTGAAAAAAAAAATTCTCAATATTAATTTATTATTATTATATATATATCTTGTAAGGCCAAATTTCTCTCATATATTTAATAATGTAATGTAAATCAATGAAATTTCATTTTGTTTTAGGTGTCTTTCAATAATTATCAATCAATTAAAGAACTTAATCAATTTCTTCAATTTCTAATTACCAATTATTAAGTTTTTTAATCAAATTGTCTTTAATTGATATATAAACTACATCATAATTTCAGTAAAAACAGATGATAAAATATAGTATTTTGCAAGGCATTATATAAAAGTCTCAATTTTTATAATAAATTTATCCTAGAATAAGGAATAATTAGAAGACTGAGATTTTAATTATTTTTGTATTTGCAAACTTATGATAAATGAACGGATTATGAGACTTTTGATGATATAAAAAATTTAATGGTTTATGGATTAATTAGTTGTAATTTAAATAAAAGATAATAAATTTATTTGATCCTGGCGCAGTTTAAAGATACATTAAGTTTTTATTAAAATTCTTTGAAGTGATCATAATATTATTCTTATAATTCTTATAAGGGAAGTAAAAAAAAAAAAAAGAATGAATGAATGAATGAATAATGACGCATAATATAAAAAATATTGTAGATTAACCCGTATTAATCAGTGTATAATTGCGTAAAATAAATCATAATTCGCTGAGTGGATAAGAAAAGAAGTTTTTCGATAGCTCTATTACATCTAATCAAAATGATAGCTTGCTAAATTATCGAAACAAGCTACGAACGAAAAGAATAAAAGTCTTTGCTCATATACACATATATACCTTGTATTTTATACACTGATATTTACCCACCAAAAATTATCACTAATTCACTGTACCCGAATAATTTAAGGAATTTAACAAGGAGCCTGCCTTATTGATTCCAAATTGGTTGATCCACTGTCAAGATAAGGTAATTTATATAATCTTCGAGTGAGATGTTATCAAGGGCGTATTGTGAAGAATAAGAATAATTAGTATCAGTCGCGGGAGGAGCGTGAGGAGCGAAAGGTGGTGAGGTCGTGGTAGTAATTGGTGGTGCTGAATGGTCGATAAATTGTATTGGTTGATGTTGTTGAGTTATTTGCATAGACGTATCAGTATTTTCTGGAGTGTATATATCCCAGTTGCAACAATTAATAATAGTATTGTTCGAAGTATTAGAAGGTGATGTATGTTCGAATGCTATTTGTTGTTGTTGTTGTTGGGTTGCTTGCATAGAATTTGATGTATAATTGATAAATGCTATTGATTTGTTATTTTCTGGAGGGCATTTATTCCAATTATTAATAGCATTAACAACGTTGTTGATATTTACATCGTCTTTAATGTCAATACTGGAGAGTGACACAGACGATAGTTCCAGACTATCGTTTATTTGATCGTTGATATTCCAAGTGAACATATATTCCTTTCTCAAATCCTTTAAGTCATCCTTTTTGGTCTTTTTAGATGGTTTTTCTTCTTTTGATTCAATTTTTCTCTTTGTTTTTCTATCGTTATTTATAGTATTTGATGAATTTCTTCTGTTTGGGGAATATTTATAATTTGGATATTTTATTTTGTGACGTTGGAGATACATATCAGCTAAGATCTGAAAAAAGGATTTCACCGTTGTGGTTTCGACCTGCCATTGTATTGAGGCCAGTTGTGATATTAAACGTATGGAAATCTTTTTTGGATGATAAAAATTCTTCACCTTTTCTGCGTAGTCTGTGCGAAATATTATAAAGGCATTATGTGGTCTTGGAACTGACTTGTCACAAGGTATATCTTTGGTCCGATTTGGTTTGTTACTCTCAATTTCAGAATCTTCAGCGATCTCAGCACCTTTCTTATTGACTTTACTAATTGTTTTGCTCGTTTTTATTTGCTTTTCATCTTTTTCTTTGGGTGTAATCAATTCACTAATTGGCAAGGAAAGTTTATAAGGAGGGTTTGTTAATAATGGATGCAATTCTTGTTCTTGTATAGAATTTGATGAATCAAATTCATTGTGAAATATTAATTCGAGTTGTGTCATTATTGATTGATGCTTATCAGAAACGAAAACAAGATTTGCAAAGAATCTAAATAAAAGGCAAATTGAGACAAATTTAAAATTTATTATTATTGTAAAGGTTAAAACAAGTTGGGTAAAAACGGGTTAAGTTTTAATGAAAAAATGAAAAGGAAAGAAGGGGATTTTATTTTAATTTTTTTTTATTCTTATTATATTTTTTAATATTATGAATTTTTTTAAATTTTTTTTTTTTTTTTTTTTTACGATCTCCCAAATTATTTAATTAAAGGCTTATTATTATCTACACAACATTTTATAGTCCAAAAAAAAAAAAAAAAAAAAAAAAAAAAAGTCACCTAGGGACTAAATATCATCAATAACCTATATGGTAATTTTTTTCGGAGTAACGGGATTTGATATGACCAATTCTTTATCGACAAAAGTAAGGTTTTAATGTGAGATTTTCTGAGATACAATATATTTTTTATACGCGTTTATATAAAGGTGAAGATGGCGTATATCTAGTACAAAAATGTTTATCTGTGAGACCGTTTCTCAATTTTTTTCTTTTAAACATTTTCATCTTTAAATACAAAGGAATTCATTGGATGAAAAGTCGTAAATAAAAAAAATATAAAATGGTACAATATAATTACCACCTAAAAAGCACAATATTATACACTAAGTTTTAAAACAATAAAAAGTCACGAACCTTGCCTTTGTCTTAAGTGAAAGTTCTAGATAAAATAAATCGATTGGTCCTTTCGTTACAGATAATGCGCCTAATATTGATAAATAAAAGATTTAGAAGATTGTACAAGAAAATCTTGCCTTTACTATCATTAACTTGAATGTTGAATCCCAACTTTATGTGTTAGATAACAAATATTCATCAGTTTATATACTCTTCGGATTTGGTAAAGCGTTCCCGAAGTGCGACACATGAAGATAACAATTATGTGATTGTAGCACATAATATTACTGATTTTATGATTTAAAAAGTCCAATTTACACTTAAATGTAACTAGCACAATCAGTTTCCTTATTGTTTATTTTTAGAACTATAAAAAAATTTTTATTTATGCAAAAGGATTGAAAATTGCTCCCGAATCATTCCTTTATGTCACATATCTTTATTGTTAAAAAAGTAAACTAAGTACTTTTTGAATAAAAAGATCAAGAACGGCTTTAATTAATCTTTTTCAAGTTTAGGGTTCCAATAAAAGAAAAAAAAATTTTTTTTATTTAGCGCTCAATTCCTAAATTTATTTTTTGTTCCCCATGATCTGACCTTTTTGAAGGATTTTTACCAACAAAAATTCAAAAGGTTTTTTTGTGAGATGTTTTAAATACATGTTTTCTAATATTAGCGCCACCGAGTGTTAACCATATTTGAATAAAATATATAAAATAAAATAATATTTAACACTTACGCGATTTCTTGTGTCCCCAGTAATGAAGGACTATTTTGGAAAGCATTCTGTCGTGTTATCACCTCACATTTATTGGCTACATGTGGTGATACAGAGCCAATAATTGTGCCTATATAAGGAATTTATGGGAAAATTCGGATAGTCAAAGTATTTTGGTATTCCCGTTCATTGGCGGCCATTGGTATGATAAAATTTATAAAATTTTATTAATTTATTAAATAGTTTTAAAGCGCATTTCAATTATTTAGCATTTGGTTGCTAAAATAAAAAGAAAAATCATTTGAAACGATTACTTTATAAAACGAAAATAAGTTCAGGTTTTAACCAATTACTATGATCGTCCTTTAGCTGCTGGATTCTTGGGCCTCCTCAAGAGTTAGAACTCGGATTCATACATGGAATTCCGGTTTCAATATGTAAGAAAATAATTGAATTTTAATTTGTACGACGTACTTGTTGAACATAAATATTTTTTCCCGGTAAATCATCAGCAACCATTGATTATGGGCGGTTATATATATACATATATTTTTATCCATTGTGTATTAATCCTGCCACAATGCAATAATTTGGGTTGGGGTTTTAGTATTGTCAATGAAACGATTTTCCTTGTATTTCCATAAGATTTATATATGTTTTTTGGTTCTGAGTATTCTAAAAAAAAAAACGAATAAGGTTTTTTGTTACAAAATCTACTTGCTTTGTTGTTTTGTTGATATTTTTATTTTTATTGTCGTTGTTGTTGTTATTTTTATCGTTCTTCCTCCCAAAAAAATTTTTTCATTACACAATGTTTTGTACAAAATTTTTTAATATTTGAATGAGCAAAAAAGGCTAGCCATTAACAGCGTTTATAATGGGAAAGTCGGCTGCCGGTCAAAATTCGGCAAAATTCGGTAAAAAAAAAAAAATCCCCCCATAAAACCAGGATATCAGAATATAATAGCGTTATACTCGGAGCACGGAAGACCGAATGTTAGGGAGTGAGACGGTGTGACGCGTTTATTACGATGATGCTAGCACGTGACGTGAAACCCTTATAAAAATGTATTTGCACAATATTTTAATATAACAAGTTAAGTCGGACCATCCTTACGGTAATAATAATAATCATAATAATCATAATAAAAAAAAGGAAATGCGACCCCGTAATTAATTTAAATAAATTACACACATACACACAAATTACAATAATTGTAATACAAATTTACTTGTACAAGGTTAACTCTCAACAATGATCCAACTACAGTGAGAAATATGCATAATCGGTACTTACATTCCTGGTCGATAGATGAATCGCACAAAGTTGATGGTTACATGTAAATAAATTAAATTGACGCGTTCACCCTCAATTAGTCGAACAAAAATGCTTCACATAAAGTGTTAACTAGAGATGGTTAATTTGATGAAAGCGGTGTGATGGAATCAAATATCCGAGTGTGAAAATTAAAAAAGGATTTCAATGGTTTGGTTAAACTTCTACCCCTTAATAAAAAAAAACATTGTTGAATTAGAAGGCCATTTAGTTCAGCGGCGTTATTTGCAATTTACCATTTTCACAAGCTTTTTTTAAATGCTGTGATACAAAAGAACTCGTTTCAAGTTCATAGCGATGTTCATGTACTGTACATACACTAAAAAAAAAATTTGTTTTGGAATCAGAGTTCCCCAATCGGACATTTAATTCCTAATTGTTCCATGATTTTGGAATTTGCTGACAATGTGAAATTATTGGTTTTTAAAAAAGATGCGAGAAATAAATGAAATATTAATTTCTTATTGCAACAAACAAATGTAACACCGAGAATCTAGGAATCATTACTCCGGAAACGGAAATTTGAACTAAATTGCGGATGGACGATAATACATCAATAACATCAATAATAGTCAATACTAAACAGTAATATCCGGAGAGAATCAAGGCCCCATAAAGCAATGCCAAGGGGGAAAGTTTCCCGGGGTGCCATTTCATCTCGATCCATTACCTCAGACCCTCCAATTTTCCACACCAGCTGCAAGCCTTAAATGTATAAGATTCATTTTAGATGTATAATCCAATTTCTTAATTCTTCTGCCTTGGCTATTTATACAGTTAAAGAAATCGATAATATGCTCAACCAAGCATTTTCCGGACTTTCTTTCGTGTTAATCTTTCTTGATTTTCGATTTACCATATCTGACACTTTAAAAGGAGGGATAATAAATCATCAAATTGTGAGTAAAAAATGCAATTTCCTTTCTATGAATTCCCAATATATATGATTTTCGTCGAAAATAGCATTATTCATTTTTTTTTTTTTTCGTTTTTCACTTTTTTGATGTTGATATGATTAATCGAGTTTAAATCGTCCATACATGTTCATCAATTTTAGAGAACCGTGTGAATGGTGTCCTACATGAATATCATCCACTTAGCTATTTTTGTGTTAGCAAATTTCATTCAGATGTTATAGGATTTTATCCAATTTTTATGCTGAGCAATATAATAATTTTTAATATAAAAATGCTAATATTAATTCTATAAATAACAGTATTATAAGTACTGTATATAATTAAGAAAATTTTCTATCTTTTAATGATAATATATCATTTTTATTTTGATTTTTATATTCTTCTTAATAAAAGTTGTTTATTATCTTTATTCTTGAAAATTTTTAAATATAAATTTTCTTAAAGCTTATATATAAAATTGCATAAAATTGTATAATTTATAGGCTTAACATAATAAAGTTTGTATAAATTTAAGTTTTTGTTTACATAAATGTACAAATATAAATTTATATAAATTTGCATAGATTTACATAAATTTTATATAAATAATATAATATAAGGATATATTTATACAAATTCTAAATGACATTTTTTTAGTTGAATTTTTTATATTAATAATATTTTATAAAAGGTTAAATAGTTACAAATTATAAAATATAAAAGAAAAATATGATTGTAAATATTATCTAAGATAGTATTATTATTATTAGTAATTATGATAATTAAAATGATAATGATAATAATAGTAATATTAGTAATAAAAACATATGAAAGTGTTGTTAGAAAAGTAGGATTCTGAGAATTTTTTGACTTAAATTTAATTCTTATTGCATTTTATCTAAAATTTTCTTAAAACCCATTTTTCTAGCAAACATTCCATATGAAATATGTAATATAGATTTAATATGAGAAAAATGTGGATATATTCTGTTTTTAAAATTAATTTATATTTTGACGTATATCGGTCAATAAACACGTGCGCTTAACGGTTAGGTTACACGGGAGTGATTGAAATAAATCAGTCATATGATTTTTTTTCCTCGAAGCAAATTTTTTTTTCGTTTAGAAGTGTATTTTAAAAAAGTTTATTTAGGGTTTTATTTAATTTAATACAATAATGAATATGCTAAAGAAGGACGAAGACTCAGGTGAACGTTATTTCCTTTTTTATAGAGTTTTTAATTTTGATTAAAACTTCGATACTTTTTTTTTAAAAAAAAAGTTGTGAACATGTAAATAGATCATTTCTAGATTACTACTTTGTTAAATTTAGAAAATTGTTCTAGCGAATATGCGAAAATTTCTTAATTGATGATCAATAGGTGCAGTTTATTATAACTTATCCGGCTTGATAATTTTATATTCCTTTTGACAGGAGATATGGGTGTTTTTTATCACATCGACAAGTCTACCGTACTTCAAGAAGCTCGCGTTTTTAATGAATCTCCAATCGTGCCAAGAAAATGCCGTCTTTTGCTCACAAAAATCATTTATTTATTATACCTTGGTGAGCCGATGGCAACCAATGAAGCCACAGAATTGTTCTTTAGTGTAACCAAACTTTTTCAATCTAAAGATGTAAGTTCCATAGAACAAAAGAACAAAATTCTTCCAAAAAAAAAGATCATTTACTGCGAATTAATAAAACGAAGTTTTTGCTTTTAATAAATTATTATCAATCAATAAATTTTTAAAATTTTAATGTGAACCTATTTTTGTTTTATCTCCTTGATTATTATAATTCTAGATCGCCCTTCGGCAAATGGTTTACTTGGTAATAAAAGAGCTATCAACCATTGCTGAAGATGTTATCATGGTCACTAGCAGTTTGATGAAGGATATGCAACCTAAATCCGAAGTCATCTATCGAGCAAATGCCATAAGAGCTCTTTGTAAAATCATTGATGTAAATATGATAAATGTTTCTTGTAAAGTAAATATATTCAAAAAAAAAAGGGGGGGGAAAAGTGGTCTAATTAATTTGTGCTAAACTTTAGGCGACAATGCTTCCAAGCGTTGAACGTTTTCTCAAAGCCGCTATTGTTGACAAAACCCCATCAATATCATCCGCTGCGATGGTCTCTAGTTATCATTTATTTCCCGCTGGTAAAGATGTTATCAAACGATGGGCAAATGAGGTTCATGAGGCTATCAATTCCAAGCCAACATCACTTGTTGGTACCGCATCTTCGTATTTGTCATTCACCTCAAGTGGATCTTCTTATAATACACCATCTACAAGCAATATCAGCCAATATCATGCACTAGGTCTTTTGTATATGATCAGACAGCATGATCGTATGGCTGTAACAAAATTGATTCAACAATTGGCTGGAAGTAGTAGAGGGACCTTTGGTTCTTCTAGTGGAACTTTACGTAATCCTTTTGCATATTGTTTGTTGATTAGATACGCGGCCAAAACTTTAGATGAAGATCCAAAGTGAGAAATTTGTTATTGATGTTACCTTTATATTGATCTACATTAAGTACTAATATTCATTTTCTAGTTCGCGTCAACAAATGTTTGAACTTTTGGAGGGATGGTTGCGTCATAAGAGTGATATCGTAAATTTCGAAGCAGCGAAAGCAATATGTAATATCAAGGATGTAACGAGCAAAGAATTGCACCCGGCTGTTAATGGTAAGAATTTTGTTAATTAATTCGCAAATATTACCTTTTTCTTTTTTTTTCCTCCCTAATAAATCTGGAATTTCCAGTTTTACAGCTTTTCCTCTCCTCACCAAAGTCCACCCTTCGTTTTGCTGCGATTCGTACGCTTAATAAGTTGGCCATGTCTCATCCAACTGCTGTTCAACCTTGTAATTTCGATATGGAAAATTTGATCACTGACCAAAATAGGAGTGTAGCAACCTTTGCTATAACAACTTTGTTAAAGGTAATTTATTTCTACACAATTTTTTTTTTTTAAAAAATTGTTTTCAATAAATTTTTAATATAATTATTAACTTACATATAATTAAATTTTTTAGACGGGCAATGAGGCTAGCGTTGACCGTTTAATGAAACAAATCACAGGGTTTATGTCTGAAATTTCAGACGAATTCAAAGTGATCGTTGTTGATGCGATACGTTCTTTATGCCTTAAATTTCCAACCAAACAAGTAGTAATGCTCGGCTTTTTATCTGGAGTATTGAGGGATGAAGGTGGTTACGAATTTAAACGAGCAGTAGTTGAAGCTATTTTTGATCTAGTTAAATTCATACCAGAATCAAAAGAAGCTGGTAAGTAAGTGTATCATATAAACTTTTATTGTTTCATATAAATTGGATGTTAATAGCTTTCTCTTTTTTTTGCATCATGGATCATGTAGCCTTGGCTCATTTGTGTGAATTCATTGAAGATTGTGAATTTACCAAACTTTCTGTACGTGTTCTTCATTTGCTTGGAGTTGAAGGACCAAAGACAGCTACTCCTACAAAATTCATCCGATATATATATAATCGTGTCATATTAGAAAATTCTATTGTGAGAGCTGCTGCTGTGAGCGCACTTGCTAAATTTGGTGTAAGTGCGGAAGATTCGGAAGTTAGAAAGAGTATCAAGGTGTTGCTCACAAGGTGAATTGCTTTTTTTTTATTATTTAAAATAATTCCATTATATCAATCATTCTGTGTTTAAATTCATTCATTCCAGATGTTTAGATGATAATGACGACGAAGTTCGAGACAGGGCTACATTATACTTGAAGCTCATGGATGACGAAGAAAGTGCCGAAAAATATGTCAAAGATGGTTAGTCTGCGATTGAAACTTTACCTACAAGGTTGAAAACGTTGAACTTTTCGCTTATGATTGACTGTGATCATTAGATTCTACGTATTCGCTTGCTGCACTTGAAAGACAACTTGTGCAATATGTCAGTAATCAAGAGGCTTCGGAAAAACCGTTTGACCTTTCTGCTGTGCCAAAGATCACTAAAGCGCAAGCTGAAGCCGAGAATTTGAAATCTAGAAGCTTTGACCTCGTATCTACGCAAACCATTGGAATTTCGTCATCTGCTGTTGCCTCAACGAGTGCAGCCGCTATCCCCACGAGTAGGGATGCTACTCCCACTCCAGGCATAGACCAACAAGTTGTTTATGCTCATCAACTCGAAAAAATTCCAGAGATTGCTGCATTTGGTTCCTTATTCAAGAGTAGCGTTAAGCCTGTTGAGCTTACAGAGAGTGAGACTGAATATGTTGTCAGTTGCGTCAAACATATGTTTGATGAACATATTGTATTCCAGGTATGGATCGTTATATTCATGCTTGGATTATATTTATCAAGGAATTTAACTAATTCTTGGTTAAACGATCCTTTTTAATAGTTTATTGTGAATAACACATTGAATGATCAGTTATTGGAAAATGTTACAATTGTCATGCAGGCAGAATCAGATGACGGTTCTTTGGTGGAGGAATTTGTAATTCCAGCACCAAATTTACCGTATGATCAACCTGGATCAATATACGTTGCCTTTAAAAGAACAAATCCCGAAGATTATACGCCTTGTTGTTTTTCTAATACTCTAAAGTTTTTAGTTAAAGATTGTGATCCATCTACCGGGGAAGCCGATGGCGAAGGCTATGAAGATGAATACCTGGTATGGAAATTACTCACTTTTATTTCAACCGCGAACCATCAATGCATATTTTTAATTCGTAAAATGTAATTTTTTTAATCAGGTTGAGGACATTGAAATAGTTACTGGGGATCACATCCTTCCCACTTATATAAATGATTTCCAGAATGCTTGGGATAGTATGGGAGAAGAAGGTCAAGTGATAGAGACATTTGCTTTAACCGCAGCAAAGAGTTTGAAAGGTATGCAATATTAGATTCGTCATTTTATCACTCTTAAAATAAATCTAGATAAATTTATCGTAACGTCATCATTAGATGCTTGTACCACTTTAATTGACCTTCTTGGAATGGGACCTGTTGAAAATAGTGGAACACCAACTTCTCCTAGTTTACACACATTGATGCTTTCTGGAACATTTTTGGGCAATATAAAAGTATTGGCAAAGAGTCGAATGACATACTCTCCTAGTTCAGGGGTTACGATGGAATTATCTGTCCGATCTTCAAGTGAAGAAATTAGTCGTATCGTTATTGGATCGGTTGTATAGATTATGTAATTTAGACAAAATGTATCTCAATAGTTGTCATTATCATAAAAATATAAAAATTTTGATTAATCTGTTTAAATAGATGCAGAAAAAAAAAAAATGGAAAAAAACAAATAAATGAATTAAGGAAATGTTTATACTTCGATATGATTACGTGAAAATTTTAATCATCCTTTGGATGATCACGTTACCTGTACTATGCCGATTAGGGCAAAAAGGATCATCGCGATACATTTGTTTATTTAAAGTCTCCAAATCTGGTAATGTTTCAAAGAAATCACTCAAAAATCATGAATGTAAGGTCACATTCTTTTGTTTCCTTTTCGATATTATCAGGTACATTTGCAGCTTTAGCTTCAGTCTTTGCAAAGCTTTTTACCGATTCTCGGACATTTGTGGTTGTGCAATATTTGTGTAATACAATTGGAAATGAGACAATATTCAATTGTGAAGGACTTTTAAACGAGATCAAAGAAGATCAAAACCGGGTAAGTTACAGGTGTAATTTATGTAATTAGTTCATTCAATCGATTGATTATTTATGTTCCCTATTTCGATCGATCATCAACTTTACAGATCATGAAATTCATACGCATCTGTTGCTTTGGATCGATTTTTATATGTAACGCCTTGATGTGGACATTTTTCACTAAAGCATTAAATAAGTCATCATCATCTCTTCAGGTTACTGTATTAAACAGCGCGACGAACTTTTGCATGACAGTGAGTATTTTTAAGACGTAAAAAAAAATATTCAATTTTTTTTTAAAAAAAGGAAAAACCCGTTCCGAAACATTGAATAACAAAAGAAATTGTTATTTTTGAATTGTTAGGCGGTTTTAGGAAATATTATCTTTGGAGAAACCCTTTCTCTACAATGGTGGTTTGGAGCAAGCTTGATCGTGATTGGAACACTTTTAATTAACAAGTCGATTCATGATAGAAAAGATCGAATGAAGAACAAGGATAAACGACAATAAAATTAATTTGTGTTAAGTTTCGAATAGAATCCTAAAAAAATTATGTAATGTCGATGATATATATATATAATGCGATATAGATCGATCATTTATGTCTAATATTCTCGATTTTGAGCGCTTTGTAGGGATTTCATAATCTCCTTTGTTCAAGAAAAAAAAAAAATAATAATCATAAATATGATAAATATGCCTCTTTCATTTCATTTCATTTCCATTTTTTAATTTCATTTTTAAAATGCGCAAAGATTCGAAATAGAATAACCATACATAGAAACAAGATCAATTTTTTCCTCCTTACCCAAATTAAAAAATTGATTTATCAAAAAAAAGTCGTTGTAAATTCTCTTATTAGAACGTTTGTCATTAGAAAGAAGAAAATTCAGAAGAAAACCCACAAGGTTTAGTTTAATTCAGATAAAATTTATCGTTGTTGAGATTTTCTCCCTCTATCTTGTTTATTTTTTTATTTTTTTTTTTTACAGATAACGATAAAAATAAATATTTTTTTTTGATTAACTACATAAAAACGCAAGAAAAAATGAATGAAATCGAAGACATCATCGATGTTAAAGGTAAGAAAAAAACTCGAATTGTTGCATGGTGGCGTAGTCGATTATCTATGGGATACACTTAATCTATTAAATAATATATTTATACTTTTATTTTTATTTTTATTTCCATCGATTTGCGTGACAGACGAAGTTAAATTAAAAATATCAAGGTCAATTTCTCCACGAACACCACCACCTTCCGCATATAACCCTACTAAACTTACAAATTCACAAAATGTTGACATTAACCAACCTCCAAATCCAACCGATTTACCTCCTGATAACAATCCTCTTGATGCAATTACGAAGGCCAAAAATACTATTGCATTTATAAGAGCACTTGACAGGGGATACTTTCGTAATGTAGATCCAAGTTATTATGTCGTAATAATGGGTGGTCGATTAATTAGTATTTGTGAAAATGAGATGAAAGCTCGTCAAGAAGCTGTTGCTACCATTAATGGGGACGGAATGGTTTTCCCGATTTCTGGAAATTTTAAATCCAATCAAAACAAATAACTCCATACCTTTTTTTTTTTTTTTTTAATAATAATTGCAAACAAAACCTTTTCATCAAAATAAAGCATTTAATTTCACTCAATTAATTTAATCGCGCATGACCCTTCGGACCTTTTTTTTTTTTATTTAAATTGTTACGTTTCTTGCTTTTTTTTTCTTTTTCGAACTTTGCGGCGCGTTAAACAGCCAATCAAATTGTGATGTTTTTGACTAATTTTCAGTTGTGATTGTATGAATTTAATCCTTCAGGTTAGACCTTTAGGTTCAATTATTTGACTCTTATCGTTCTTGAATTCAGTAATTATAAATCTTGAGCTTTTCCCCTTCTCCTTTTCTTTCATGGTTCTAACAGAGAAATTTATTCCAAGACAATATGTTTTTGAAAAAAAATTATCATGATCCGACAGAATCAACCAGAATGAACTATGATTACTCTTTTAAATCGTGTAGGATGTTTAAGAGACTATGTATCCATTTTTTTTTTTTTTTTTGGTGAAAAAGTATTTGGGGTTGGAACATTACGATAATAATCAAATAATCATTATTTCGCTTCGCGGGAGGGAAAATCAAAATTTACTTTAATACGTTATCCAAATGTTCTCAAAAAAAAAATGTCCGAGATTTAGCGTTTCATCCCTAAATATTTCTGTTTCTTTTTAACTGACTAATTTGATGCATTAACGTTAGTATTCAATTGATCTGTTCTTTGCGTAATGTTATATCCAAACATTACTTTAAAAAACTAGTTGGAAACATCTCAAGTGATGAAATAATTATTTCTTGTAAATCAATGGAACGTTCACAACATATTATTTATAATGAGCCAACCCAATTTATTTTACCTTTACAAGAAATTATCTTATTAAAAGAATTATTTGACACTTCTAAAAAATTCAAAAGTTCACTTATAATTATTTTGTTAAGGAGTTTGGAAGAGACAAGAATATATTTTAAAATAATTTTAAATGAATGAATTATAAAGCAATTGACTTATTCGTTAAAGGAATTATATATATATATAAATACGTTGTTATTCATAGCTTTTGTCACATAATAAAAAAAATATATATATATATAATCAAATGTTAGGTTTTCGGAATAAATAGAAAGAATCTATTGAATATAGTTTTCCCGGCTGAAATTAGGATCTTGGATGAAAGCGGATAAAACTTTGCTTCCGGTTTGCAAAAGAGGATGACCCGCAACACTAAGATTAAACAAATAGAATAAAAAGGTTAGAATTCAGAGATTTTAAAAACAAAGAAAAATGAGAACAGATATTCATATTTCTTTAATGAAATGACTTGTATTTCCCGATCCAACAAAAGGTTCAAAAACTAAACGGTTTGGATAAGCAAAAAGGTCAGAAATAATGAAACACACATTTGTAAGAATCTTTCAAGTCCTTCCCGGCGAGACTCAATTACTTCGTCGGTAAAACGGTTTGTAAAGACCTTGCCTGGTAAGGAAGGAATGTTCACTCTTGAAGATTCCCGTTCAAGAACATCACGGAACCATTCAAAGTCACTGTATCTTCTTCGAACCGAAGAGACTTTCAACTTAAAGGCAGGAATATTCGTCTGTATTTTGAAAGAAAATGAATTAAAAAACAAAAAGAATAAACAGAAACAATGATTATTAAGTACCAATTATATCCTCAAATCGTTTTGTGAAGCATTTTTAAGAACCTGTTATAACATAAAACAGAAAAAACTGTTGAATCGCGTTATAAAACTCACTCGACAAACAATCTCATAATCAGTAAACATTTTGCGACCAAAACCTGTCGACATCGGTAAAGAATTTAGCGTGTGAAAGCTCTAATATCAATAGCTTAATATATTGCTTGGGTAATCGTACCGTGAGTTTGTGGGTTCCTCACTTCAATTTCTAGAAAATTCTCTGGTATACCATACATCTCGTCAATCGTCTGTTCTTTCATTTGCAATCGAGAGGTTGCGTCAAAGTTCTTTTGCGTAGGAGAAGCCATTGTGGCAAGTAAAAAAACAAGTGATAAAAAGTAGAAGGCGTAATAGTTATATGTGCTTTTTATGTTTGATCTTTATTTCACAACTCTGAAAAGCAAACTAAGCCACTTATGGGTTTCGGTGACGTCAATTGCATCATTAGATCATATTTTATATGCACCACCGCAGTTTTATATTATATTACTAATTTTCATCATTTAATACAGTCGAATTTTCACTTGAAGTTTCGGGAGCATCGCTAAGTTCACTACCAGACGAAACACCATTATTAATGATAACATTAACAACGTTCTTTCCGTTACGTTTTTGATTATTGATAAATGTATCTCTCCCATTAATTGAACTTTCAACCTCGCTATTTTCAATTAATCCATTTTCAACTTCAGATTCATTATCTGTCTCTTCCTCGCTATCATTCTCATCATTATCTTCACTGACATCACTATCATTCTCATTTATAGTGTCTGTTTCACTAACTTCTCCCACATTTAATGGACTATCTTCTAAATCACTAGAATTATCTCCATTTTCTTCGTGATCTTCGCTGTTTTCATCTTCGCTATCTTCCTCATCATCCTCATCGCCATTTTCACCTTCATTATCTTCTCCATTACCATTTTCGTCTTTTGTTTTTCGTTTCCTTTTTTTTCGATTACGGTTTTTAAGGTAATCTTCGAAAGCTTGAGTTTCTGGCACAATGTCTAGATAATTAAATCATTATTACCCTCCTTATTCAATCCAAGTGGAATCTCATTTGTTTACATTACCTTGTAAAAATCCCAAATTTTCATTATTTTTAACCAAGTAGGCTTTATTATATACCAAAACAGCATTCATTATTTTTTTTTGAGCAAATTTAAATGAGGGGAAATTTTCAGAAACAATATTTTGTTGAACGAATTTCGAATTCAAATAAACATATAAAACCTTCCTTACCCATATCTTCGTACCGGATGACCTTTCTCTTTTCGGACTTTGCTTGATCCACACCTTTTTTTACAAAATAGTCTACAAAAAGTTCCTGTTATTATCATGCAAGAATAGATGGAATAAGAATGAAGAAAATTTAAGTAATGTACAAGTTGAACATTACTACCAAGTTCCTATAGCTTTCAAAGGTGTATATAGATATCATAGATAATGTACGGGTCATTTACCGCTGCAATTGCTATTAGAAATGTTGAATCTGTGCCAATTGTTGTTATTTCTTCGTCTAATTTTATTATGCGTTTTACGCGAGCAATTGGAAGTACAGTCGTTCCCCTCGCTTGAGTTGCGTCCATATTCACAGAAATCTTGACTACCTCGCGTTTGAAATATTATAAATAGGAAATAAAGATTGTGTATTATCTTGTCAACTTTCATATATCGATTTGAAATTAAATTTTTTTTTATACTTTTTAATATTATGTGGCAAGAAAATTATATAAAAAGAATTATATATAAGTTGTAACTCTAAATTCACAAATTTAGTTTTCAAAAATAATGGGTAAGTGGGCAAGATTGAAGAGATTATTGTCAACAATCAATTTACTTAGTCAAAAGACAAGGGAAGAAGAAAAAAAGGAAACTTTTTTTTGATTTTTAAATAGCGTTTCCCAAAACACAAAAATTTCAAATTTTTAACCTAAAATCTCGGGATATCAAAAATTAGGGTGAGAAATATGTGGCGCAAATATATGATCAGCCAATTACAAAACTATTTTGAATTTCAATGTATTAATAACTCTATATACCTAAAATTTAACACATATTTTAAGGTATATTTCCGGTCACCCTAAACCTTTTATGGTAATTAGACTAAATTCAATGACAGCCCTAATTTTGGCCAAACATACTTAACATACTTAACTCATGTCCGTCTAACATTTATATTAAAAAGACCCAACTTTAGATCTACCAGAAAAAAAAAATTTATTACCCACAACCTTTAAATACGTCAAAATGGGAGGAGGAGATTTGGTAAGTAACTTGAGCCTCCGGAATTACATTGTTAATCTATTTTTATGGTGCAAGAACTTAAAACCATCGTATATAATGTAGAACATGAAAAAATCCTGGCATCCCCTCTTGATCAAGAATCAAGAGCGGGTATGGAAGGAAGAACAAAAAGCAATGGAAGAGCAAAAAAAGCTTAACCAACTCCGGAAAGAAAAGGAAGAGGAAAGACAGTTACAAGAATTGAGACAGATCCAAGCGACTGTCGGTGGAAGGTATTGAATTCTAAAGTATTTTTACATATGCTTGTATAATAAAGACATTTGTTAACATTTGTTAAATATTGTAGAAGAGAACAGGAAAGATTAGATTGGATGTACGCTGCCGGACCTAATCAATCTAGCTCAGCCAAAGCTGAGGAAATGGAAGATTATTTGCTTGGAAAGAAACGTGTTGATTCTCTTATAGAACAAGGCACTTCTATGAGCAAAGTATGTTCTCATCATATGTTTTTTTTCCAAAGTTGTAAGGCATTTATGCAACTTTGTTTAACAAAATTTTTTTGATTTTAAATAGTTGTCTGCTGATTCAAAAGAAATCTTTAGCAGCATTAGTAATCCAAACGCTAATACTTACCGAGATACCCAGGCAAAAATTCGAGAAGATCCATTATTTCTTATAAAGAAAACTGAACAGGCCAATATAAAGTCTATCGTTTCAAATCCGCTTAAGATGAGAGAAATTCAAGAGGTACTATATATAAACGAATAATTAATTGAACAAAATATTCAATCATGCAAACTAACCTTTTACAAATTATAAAATAAGAAATCCAAAAAGAAAAAAGAAAAAAAAGAAAAGAAAAAGAAATCGAGTAAAAAATACGATGAGGATTCACATAAAGAAAGGAGTAAAAAACACCATAAAAAGAGGCCCCTTGAAGATTCTGATGCAGATTCGGTAAGATCAGAAGAACAAGATAGAAATCATCGTTCTCAAAAGCGTTCTCGTTTATCACGATCACGATCACGATCTTGTTCAAGAGATAAATATAACGATAAGCACAGACATGAGTCTAGATACTCGAATAGTACAAACAGAGGTAGGGATTCACGTGAAAAGCGTTTTGAGTCTCGATATTCAAGTAATAATAGAGATCGTGACACATATGAAAATCGAAACGAATCTCAGTACTCGAATAGAACTACTGGAGATCGTGATAGTGATTTACATGAAGAAAGACATAATCGTCACGAACGAAGGTATGATAACGGAAGGAGACATAGTCCTCATCGATATCGTCGAAATGATCGTAGTGACAATAATAGTCCTTATGATTCCAAAGATTATAAAGAAGGTAAAAAGCATTATGGACAAAGTGAAGCGGACAAAATTAAGGCCAAGGAAGAAGCTGAGAAAAGAATTTTTGAAATGATGAATGATGCAAAGAAAATTTCTGAAGAGCGAAAGAAACGCGTAGAACAGTCTACAAAGGAAGAATATGAGGAAGAGAAGAAATTGGACGAGGACAGAAAACGACGCGGAATGCAATCCGACTTTTTAAAGTAAGTGTTGAATGTTATCTATATATTGAAATCAAGAATTTACCATGGTGAAAGACAAATTAAATTAATTATATTTATTTTCATAGAAACGCTTATAAATCGGCATATTCTTCGCAATCATCAATTGGTTTGGGAGAACGTTTACAAAGACATCGTGGTACTTCACAAAAAATATCAAGTGAAGATTAAAAAAATTCAAGTATATATCTCATATAATCACCATTCAAAATTTTATAAATTTTTAATGGGTTTATGAAGTTTGATGCGTCAAAACTACTATAATTATTTATAAATTATCATTGGCTTTATTGGAAATGAAAAATTAACAAAGACTTGAGATTGAAATTGGCTATAATAATTTAGTAGCCAACTGCAAAAAAGTAGCTTTTCGTGATAAAACACCTTAATGTTCTTATCTACCTATTGAGTCTTGATATCCCCTAAAATATATGTAGATAAATAAGGTTTGGATTTACATGTTCATAGTATTGGATATTCTTTTTTTGTTAAACATATTAGATTTAGTCATTAAGGAAATATTTTGATAATTTTATCATTAGTTCTTTAATATTAAGAAATTTGTCCGAAAAGACTAACTGAATTTTGACTTGATCTCTATTAAGATTGATTTTATTTCAAATCAGATATCCAATCAATTCTTGATAATTCAAATTGTAAATTGTAATAATAAAAGGATTTATTAAATCTAATTATCTTTTAATAAAAATATGTATTTGTTTAAACTATTTATTGATATAAATACTCAAAAGATCATAAAAAAATATTTGGATTACAATATGGGAGGTTTGCTAGGAAAATGGGGATCTGAGCATTTTTTATTAAAATTTTAATATATGTTGCATTTTAATCTAACATTATCAAAAATTAAAATGCAATAAAAATTAAAATTTTAATAAAAATTTTTAAGAGTCATATTTTCCTAGTAAACCTCCAATATAATAAAAATTTTACCCAAAAAATCTATAATTTTTACTTATATATATATATATAGTTACGTTAACCCCTCTACAATCACCCTTCTGTATAATTATATTATATAAATCCTTTGTTATAAACATACTTTTCATAAAAACCAGTTTCTATTAATACTATATAAAAAATCCCTTTCTATTCACAATGTTTTTGATAGTACTTAGTAATATTATAAAAAACCCTTTCTTTGTAATAAAAAGAAAGAAAATTCTAAAGAAAACTCTAAAAAAAATTAATATTTTATTTTATAAGCTAAATATGATTTTTTTTTAATTAAATAAGTTCAGATTTAACATTAATTCAAAAAATATTTTTTTAGAATTTCTGTTCATCCTATTATAAAGTTCTTATATAGTCACTTTTTATATAATCATACTTTTTATTTTAGTTCCAAAAGTGTGATCCCATATAAGTAAAATTATTAATAATATCATCAATGATACAGAAAAGAAAAATTATCAATAATTTTATTATTTCTTTTTAAAGTAAATTCCTAAACTAATAAAAAAAAGGTAATACTTTAATTAATAACACATATTTTTCAAAGAAGTAATCATAAAACCTAAATATCTATAAAGAATTTATAAAAAAAACAATCTAAAAATGATTCTATTAAGTTCAGAATCCAATAATAATAGGTTATACAGTCAAACCTTGATATAGCGAACCCTTGATATAGCGAATTTTTAAATCAAATATATTAAAATTACCTTTACTATAGTGAACTAGTCAATTAAATTCTTTAAAAAATTCATTATAAGCTTATAACGAAGTTGATATTTAGATCCTAGAATTCGTTATATCAAAAGTTCACTGTACTAATAATTATTTGACTGACAATTATTTGGCTGGTAGGTATACTTGACTAATAATCATTTAATCAACAATCATTTGATCAATAGTATATTTAATCAATAGATACATTTTGTTGATAAACAAATGTTTTTATATTTTTTATTACTATAATTATAAAAATTCAACCAGAAAAATCAAGATTTTTTATTATTATTATATGTAAATAAAATAAATATTAATATCAAATAATTTATAATATAATAAAAAAATTAAATTATATACTATTTAAAATAAAAAATTATGTGTAATACCCTTAAGAAAGTATTATTTGCTTATTTTTCTAATTATTATATATTATTTGGATTTAGGATTCACATTTTTAATTCTTCTTTTTTGGTAAATTATGAGGTAACCCTTATAAAATTAATTCTATTTCAAATTTAAGTTTTTTTTGTATAATTTTAAATATATTAACATATGTATTATATAGGAGGTTTGCTAGAAAAATAGGATTCTAAGAAATTTTTATTAAAATTTTAATTTTTATTGTATTTTAATTTTGATAATGTTAAATTAAAATGAAAGTCTCATTTTCTTAGCTAGAGCTTCGAACAGGTTAGGTCAAATCAGATAATTGACTTGACCTAATCTGATAAGATCAGGTCAGATCAGACATAAAATTAACCTAAATTAAATATACATTTGACCTGACCTGACCTAACCTAACTTATCTAAAAAGGAAAACTAAACAATTATTAATTTTTATTAATTTTGTTTAATATTTTTTTTAAAAAAATATAAAAAAATATTGATACATTTTTACATTTGATTATTTTTCA
>CAMKVN010000397.1:0-30177 GCA_946474995.1 Funneliformis geosporum | reverse complement strand
CAACCAATCAACAAATTAATACATGTTGCAACAAATTAATAAATTTTTTCAAATGTTGCAACTATGTTGCAACATATTTTATAATAGTGGTATGTTGCAACATATTCATAAAGGCTACCATCTTTAATAATAGATAAATACTAAGTAGCTTTATGATTAGTTTAGTTAAAAATAATTGAAGTATATATTGTATCTATCAGCAAGTAAAAAATTTATATATCTCAATATATTTCTGAAATATTTAATTAATTTTTTTTAAAGGTAAAAAAAGTGTTGTATAATAAAATGAGAAAAAAATTGAAAATAAATACATTCTTAATAAGTGACATTTAGAATAGGTAAATTCAGATTCTTTATATAAATAATGGAACATATTTACCTTATCACTAGTATGTACTCAGGTATAATATGACATCTAGGATAAATAACTTCAGAATCTTTATATAAATAATGGAACTTACCTATTCTTACTAATCAAAATAATACATTTTATTACTTTTTTAAAGTACTGAAAGTTGGCCAAAATATAGTCTAATTCCGCTGATTATTGCCAAAAAATCAACATTTTGAATAAATTGAAAATCAGCTACCAATCAATCAGTATTATGCTAAAAATTGATCAAAATTTAACATAAATCAGCTTAAAATTAGTTAATAATCAGTTTAAAAACAGCTAAAATTGATTAAGCAACTATTTATAAAATTGAAACTAAAGATAAGAACTATAATTAATATGTTGCAACTTTTAATGTTATAACATATATTACAATTAGTTTTAACCTATACATGTTGCAATTTATATATATTGTAACTTATACTGTTATAATATATCAGTAAAGAAGGGGGAAATCTAAATTTTAATCAAAATTTATATTATTAGACCACTTGGCTGATCTCAGTCATGTGTACAAATTTGGCTTAATAATAAAAATTAGCAAAAATTTTGGATTTCTCCCTTTTCTATTGACTGTTTTCTATATATTGTAACTAATTTTAGCTTATGTTACAACAAGTTGTAAATTTGAAATAAATTGCTACATCATTTTTAATTGAAATTAATAAAACTCATTTTTGTTTATTTATTATTTATAAATTTATTTTATTATTAAATAATAAATTACTCAAAAGAATATATATTTCATTATATTTTATTCAAAAAAAATACATTTGATTTTCAAAGATAAGAAAAAATAAGTAAACAACTAAAAAATCACTAAAAAATCACTTTTGAAAGGCTTATCTTAATTTATTCTTAAAGAAAGTAAATAAAAAATAAAGAAACAATTAAAAACCACTAAAAAATTATTTTTGAAAGATTTACCTTAATGTATTCCTAAAGAAAGTAAATAAAAAATAAAGAAAACAATTAAAAACTATTAAAATATTACCTTTAAAAGGCTTATTTTAATGTATTTCTAAAGAAAATAAATAAAAAATAAAGAAAATAGTTAGAAAATCATCAAAAAATAATTATTTCTGAAAAGTTTATTTTAATGTATTCCTAAAGAAAATAAATAAAAATAAAGTAAACAGTTAAAAAATTACCAAAAAATTACATTTGAAAGATTTATCTTAATATATTCCTAAAGAAAGTAAATAAAAAATAAAGAAAATAGTTAAAAATCTACTAAAATACCATCTTTGAAAGACTTATCTTAATATTTTCCTAGAAAAAAATAAAGAAAAAATAAAAAAATAGTTTAAAAAATTACTAAAAACCACTTCTGATTTACTTATCTTAATGTATTTCTAAAAAAAAGTAAAGAAAAAATTAAAGAAAACAATTAAAAACTTACTTTTGAAAGGCTTATTTTTATGTATTTTTAAAGAAAGTAAAAAAAAATAAAGAAAATAAGGTTAAAAACCATCTAAAAGTATCTTCTGAAAGGCTTACCTTAGCTTTGAAAAGAGAATTTTCCTAAAAAAATCAAAGAAAAACAAATAAAAAGTGTTAAAAATTATTCAAAAATCATCTTAAAAAGGTTTACTTTAATTTTGAAAAGAGAAATTTCCTAAAAAAACAAAAAAAAAAAGTAAAGAAAAAAAGTTAAAAACCATCTAAAAATCACTTCTGATTTGCTTATCTTAATTCACAAAATAAGAATTTTCTAAAAAAAAAAAAAAAAAGAAAGAAAAAGGTTAAATTTCCGCCCAATAATTATATCACTAGAAATAAAAAAATTTATTTAGAATATTTTGAAGGTTTATCAGTTTTATATTATAAAATGAACTAAAATTTCAATTAATACAAATTTAGATATTATTTATTATTTAAGAATAATTTATCATAAATATTTCAAACAAATGATTTTATATTATTTGATTGAAATGATATAAAAAACTTTTGAAAGAAATGATAATATAATTTAATCAATTTTTAAAAACAATATAAAAATTATTTTTTTAAAGTAATAATTTGATTGTTTCTTAAGAATGATATCAAAATCATTTGAAAGAAATGATAATTTGATTATTTTTTATGAACAATAATAAAGTCATTTGAAAGGAACAATAATTTAATTGTTTCTTAAGAATAATAATAAAATTGTTTTTTTAGAACAATAAAAAAAATAATTGTTCTTTTAAAACAATAAAGTATTGTTTCAAAAAATAATAAAAAATCGTTCTTTTTAGAATGATGATAAATCATTTTTTAAGAACAATAAAAAAATATTGTTTTTTTGAAATAATAATATATCATTTCAAAATAATGATAAAAAAATATTCTTTTAGAATGATGATGAATTATTTCTTAAAAACCATTATTCTTTTAGAATGATGATATATCATTTTTTAAAAATGATAAAAAAATCATTCTTTTTGAAATGATGAATTGTTTCTTAAAAATAATGAAAAATTGTTCTTTCAGAATGATAATTGAATTGTTCTTTTAAGGATGATTTATATAGTCTCTTTATAGACAAATGTATTATTTCTTTGAAATGATTTTATCATTCCTTTAAGAATAACTGTATTATTTTTTTTAGAAATGATTATATCATTTCTTTGAAACAATTTCTATCATCTTTTTAGGAACAATTGTATCATTCCTTTTAGGATGATTATTCGTTTCTTTGAGGATGATTATATCATTTCTTTGGGATAATTTCTATCATTTTTTTAGGAAAAATTGTATCATTTCTTTTAGAATGATTGTACGTTCTTTTGAGAATGATTATATCATTCTTTTAGAATAATTTCTATTATCTTTTTAGAGATGATTGTATCGTTCCTTTTAGAATGATTGTTTGTTTCTTTGTGAATGATTATATCATTTCTTTTAAGACAATTTCTATTATTTCTTTAAGAAAATATTTTATAATTTTCACAAAAATCAGTTCAATAGATTTTGACCAATAAGATATAGTTGATTTGTTGCTTAATTTTAAGTCTAACTAAAATTTTGCCAAATGTTATAACCGAAAGGTATTAATGCTAAAATAATACTAAATTATATATGATGTGATAAATTACTATCAATTTTTATAATTCAGCTAAATTTTTGTAAAATCATATGACCAAATTAACTGAATATTTAACAAAAGGTTTTAATGCTGAAACAATACTAATTTATATATGATGTAACAAATTACTATTGATTTTTGTAACATAAGCTGAATTTTTTCTGAATAATATGAATGAATCAGCTGAATGTTTATCAAAAAATCTAATGCTAAAATAATGCTAAATTATATGTGATGTAACAAATAACTATCGATTTTTGTAGCTGAATTTTTACTAAATTACATGACTGAATCAGCTGAATGTAATTGGAAGGTATTAATTAGTATTAAAAGAAATAATTTTGACTAGTACTTATCACTAATATGTATTCAGATATGATATAATATCAAGAGAATAAGTTTTTTGCAAAATTATATTATTTAAAAATAGCAAAAGACATATCCTAGGTGATAGCGAGATTAGTAGGTAAATAATAAAAGAAAACCATTTGAATATGTATCTAAAATGAAGTTTTTTTAAAAAATTATTATATAAAATAATTGAAAAAGACTTTACTTTTCAAAATATATACTCAAGTATAGGTACTTTTATTAGCGCAAATTTAGAAAAAATATATAGCAAAGTGCTGAAAGAATCACGAATAAAGATATTCTTAATAGATAATACTTAGGATAGTCTTCTTCTGAAATATTATATAATAATAGAAGAATATTATTCTATTACTAGTATATACTTTGGTATGATATGACATCTAGGGTAGCCAAATGTATAGCATTATAATACAAGTAGATATCACTATGTGGGAGGCGATCAGTAAAAAGAGGAAATCCAAATTTTGGTCAAAATTTATATTATTGGACCATTTGACTGATCTCGATTATATGAATAAAATTAGCTTAATAATTAAAATTAACAAAAATTTTGGATTTTCCCCTTTTCTACTAACTATCTCTCATATATATAGTTATATCTATTAATTATAATTTATTTTTAATAATAATTTATACATTAATGAAGCTATTTAAAATATTGTCATCAGGAATAATCTTCTCTTATTACTTCACGTAATTTGTCTAAGTTCTTTTGTTGTGATAAGTAACTTCCTTAATGTTATTCATTACAACCTTAGGCAATCTTATGTCTTATAGGTATCCAGAATTCCTTGGAATTACTTCACTTGGTTTATGAACTTAAGGGTTTAGAGACTTAGGAAATTTAGAGAATTTATTTATTCTAAGTGACGAACTCAATCGCAAGTTAGTGTAGTGGTTCATAATCAAATCCTAGATGAGTAATACGTCAAAGAAAAAGTATTTTTTGTTTTTTAAAGTTGATTTCTTTATTTATTACTTGAAATTCCCGAGTATTTTAGAACTTACAAGAGAGTATTTACAATATGAGCAAAAAGCTATTCTATTTATACAAAATTAATTTGCTACAGTTAACTAATTGCTACGCTACAAACTAACTAAATTTGTAACTACAAGTATTAATATAATAATGATAATGATTATAAGAAAAATAATAATTATAAAGATAATAATAAGTATAATAAAATAATAAAAATAAGAAGAATAACGATAGTAATTAAAATAATGGAAATACAGGGAATTAGGAAAATCTAACGAATCATGATAATCTGAAGAATCCAATAAATCCTAAGAATCCTACGAATCCTCAGAATCCTGTGGATCTTAAGAATCATCAAAATCTGAAATTATGCAGATCTTCTAATTTGTGATTGACATAAAATTAATTTTAGTAACTTCTGTAAATCATTTAATAATTCTTTGTAGATCAACTTTTCAATAGTGAATTTTTAGCTGGTAACAACATATAGCTTAAAAATTTAAATAAAACTTTTTTAAAACCTTTAAAATGATTTTTTTAAATCTAAAACTTAATGAAACTTAATTGAATTTAAGAAAAGATATTTATCATAAATTAATAATTAATTTTAAATATTTCAAAACTTAAATTAGTTTAAAAATGCATCTTTATTATATACATTTTAAGTTGTATAATATGTATACATAAAAATTAATATGCATATGTATATAAATTTTATATATTGCTATAGGGATATATAATAATTATTAATATTATATTATAATATTAATTAAAATTTTTATATTAATATTATTATTAATTAAATCAAACTATTTAATTTATAGTTAAATACTAAATATATTTTTTTTATGAAAATAATATCTTTTTGATATTTATTAAATATTTATTTAATGATTTTAAAAATTTTTTATTTTTATAATATTTAACTTTAATATATATTAAATATAATTAAAACTTGTTTTTAATTAATTTAAAAATAAATAAAATTATTTTATAAAATTTAATAATCATCTAAATATATAATAAATTAATATAAATATTTATAATATATTTAAATTTTCAATATATATATTGTTTATAAATTCATTAGGAATTTATTTAAAAGTCATTGTTATTAGTTTTTTGGCTTTATAGAAACTTTTACATAAATTTATTAAAAAAAATTTTTTTTAAAATAATAAATTGTTCAGAATCAGATGATCATATCTGCAATAATTTCAAAAAAAAAAAAAAAATGATCCGCATAAATACTGCACAGATATGCATTACGTGGCCAAATAAAAATACGTTTGATATCGTTTGATATTTTTGGCAACTATTTAAAATATGATTATAAGTACACAAATTTGGGCAATTGCTTTTTTTTTTCGGATTTTGAAAAAAGTTCAAAAAGAATATTAAGGTATCCAAGAAACGTGATTAAAAAAAAAATAATTATTATCTTAACTAAATTGAGATACTAGCATGTGAACTCACTGAATTTGAAAGTTGAAAATAAAATAATAACAGATTAGATCTCACATTTTTTTTTCTTTGAAAGCGATTTTTACACGCGATTTCTTGTTTTATATTTGTTTTCTTTGTACGATATATAAATTCAATATCATTACGTACGTTCGCATTGCCGCACAGAACTTGAGAATCTTCGCGCTGCATGCATGAATTTCTATTTATAATTAATCATTTTATATGCAAGCAAATATCGGAACTGCGGCAATTATATCAGATTTTAATCCATGGGATTTCCATTTAGATTGATGAAAAAACGAAACAAGTTACTGTGTAAATGACGGTAGTTCCTTAAGAAACCAAAGCCTGAACAAAAAGGTTTTTGAAGAATAAATGTAACCTAAATCCTTGTTTAAAGGTTACTGGAGAAAAGTTTTTTTTAATGGCATTTATATTAACATTTAATTAATTAGGAAGTTGCATACATTCACTCATATTTATCGTTACACATAAAAGGTGGGGTAAAAATAAAAAAACTAAAATAACTCAGCTCACGCACGCGTAACTTTTGAAAATATATCGTAACTTTAATGGGTTTTTATGAATGATTGATCATGATTGGTGAAATCAAACATTTGTACCAAAATGTGAAACGCGTCGTTTTGATATTATTTTTTGATTTTGATTTATTTTATTGATCAACATTATTAATAATAATTATTGTTTGCTTATTTTGCTTAGTCACGTTAACGGAATTTATCTCCAGTCAGGATCATTGTTATTATCCGCAGTCATTTACTGAGAGAATAAAAATAATAATGCATTATCTGCTCTAAAGAAGGGACCCTTGGCGGGCTGAATTTTTTTTGCAAGAAAACAAAAATTTCTCTTTTTATATGTGATTCAGATCTTAATTTTGTATTACTAAAATTATTTATTCTGTAACACATCCGTTATAGAACGTTTTTTATTCTGACTGAGTTTAATTAATTTCATAAAATTTAATAATTAATAGTTTGTAAGACTTTCAAATATAGATTATATAGATTGAGTAATATTTTGATCTATATTACCCTTGTAATTTTTTAACCTTTCTACTAAAAGGTTCAGTTAACTTCCCCTTTCGAAACGCAAGAGAAACGATGCCCTTTACTTGCCTTCCTTATATTACCGCATAATCTATTTATCACTATTTACTTCACTTTCATTTTTTTATTTCACCATACCTTCTAATCTTGAATATTAAACCCCTCTCTTGCTTTTCGTTTCTCGTCTTTTTTTTTTGCAAATAATATTATAAATACTACACAAACTTAACTTACTCACCTCATCTGAGTAAATCTTCAAAAAAAAAAAAAAGTGTAAAAATTGTACAAAAGCCTTGTTCATATTTTCTCTTAGACTTAATTTTTTTTTCTTGAACTATTTTTTTTTATTTAGACCTTTTATTTTTCTCTTCTTTTCTTCTTCTTTTTAATAGTTTCCTCAACTAAAAAAATTTTCTTTTAATTTCAATCGCAAAAAAAAAAAAAAAGTTTCACGCGATTACCTTTACAATTAGTTTCTTTATATATATATATATATTTTTTTGTGAGTGTGTTAAAAAAAAGTTCTTTATTAAAAACACCTAATAATACATTATATATCTTGCTATTTTATTAAAAACGTAACATCGGTTGTTTCTCTGTAAAAGATGAGCTCACGTAATATGATGGACGACTCAGCATCCAAGAGTAAGGCGGATTTGCATCAACCAAAAGCGAACAATAAACCACAAGGACAGGTTAGTGTAAAACTTTTAAAGTACCATTGTCATTTTTTGTTCACTATGGTTTTGATCAACAATTGTTAGATCTATATATACATATACATATGTATATATACATACTATTAGCAATACATATATATCTGGAACTCAAAAACTAACATTATTTTTCAATTCTCTTCATTGTTATATCAACTTCTTTGTCTGGGAAAATTTATTTCTTGCTGTATTTTGGTTTTTTTTATGGCATCTGTTTATAGCAAGTGGCTGCCCTTTTAAGAGAAAAAGTTGATTATGATTATGATATGTTTGGAGGACAAAGGCAAGAAGTTAGTCGTTCAAATAGTGCTCCACCAACTCAAGCGGTAGATCAGTTTGGTCGTTTTGATCCAGAACTAGATCCTTCACTATCTGATCCACGTTTAGACCCTGATTATCCAGCATATTATTATGCAAATTCACGAATGGAGCCCAGACTACCGCCTCCCCAATATATTCCGGGGCAATCGTGGCAATTATGGGCTGGTGGTGGTGGTTTAGGCGGTCTGAACACTAAACCCAATAGTGGTTCTTCTAATCAACCTCCAAAATCCAAAATTTTGGAAAAATTTAGGGGTTTGGGTATGTATTAGTCTAAACAAAAGACATATGCTTTTGTTTTAATCTTAATAATATTCACGTTATATGTGTGTCGTTAAGAAAGTGTCTTCATAAATTTTGATTTATATAAGGTTCTTGAAATAAAAAAGAGAAAATGGAAAAGTAAGAGATCGGGTTGAAATATAAACTGATCTGTATCACAAAACGTGTTAAGTTATTGAATTTAAGAAATTAAATCTAACTTTTCCGAATTTCCATATTTATTAAATTCACACGCCTGACATGTAACTGAAATATAAAACCAAAATATAACAATTTCTAACAAAGATTTATTTTTTACCTTAATTTTTATCGATTCAAATGGCGTTCTTTACGTTCTTTATTAATTAATATATTAGATGCAGATGATGATTTTCTACGTGAACATCCTTTGGATCAAAGCTTAGAACCAGAGCATCATCATTCAACTTTTGGAGTACAGCAAGATTTTTCAAATGAAACTAGTATGCAATATGAACAATTCGGTGCCCACAGTAGCAGCAGTGCTGCGTCGCTCTGGCGGAACGAATTGGTATCTCCACCACCTCAAGGAATAGGAGGAGTTAATAATGATCCACATTCATCGAATAAACGGAAAAATTTAGTAGATATGATTCAAGAGGACTTCCCACGAACACCTTCTCCTATGTACGCTTTAAGACAAGCCCAAGCACGAGAACGTCAAGCTGCACTTGCTGAAGCTAATGTTACTTCATCAAATGTAACAGGTGATATGGGAAATGATGCATTTGATGTTCATGACCTTAGAGCTGCCCTTGAATTTGATGATCCACTTGGTCACTCGAATCATTATTCAAATGCTTTGCGTGTATCACAAAGTGATGATGATCATATGAATTCTGTTGTGAATGCCGCGTTAGATGAAGATTATGTGCATCGAATGGGAGCTTATTCAAGAGGAACTTCGCCACCATCTCTTCGCGCGAAATTGTCTCCGCCGCCTCGTGCTGCGTCTACGCCACCTACGCAAAATCATTTCCGTAATCACAGCCTTAATTTTCCACAAGAATTCCATGGTGATTTATCTCATAATGAACTTTTCTATAATCTAAAGAATTTGGAGGGAACTGTATGTATTTTGTTTTTTTAAAAAAATTATCATTGTGCAAAAATCAGTTTAAATAAATAATACTATTATTTTCCCTTCCCTTAATATTTAGGATGAATACACCGACAATCTTCAACAAGCTCACCTTCTCCGTCAACAACAACTTAAACAACAACAACGTTTAAAGTTGCAACATTCGCAATACAATTCTTTGTTTAACGATAGTCCCACTTCAAGTGGATATTCTCAATACGGACTTGGTAATACTTTTTTTTTTATCCTGAAAAATTTAAAAAAAAATTTGTTTTTCACAGTATATAAATTTTTTTTTTTATTTAAAAAAAAAAAGATCCTTATGGCTCCGTATGGGATGCACGCGACGAGGCCGTAATCAGTCGAAACCTTCTTTCAGCTGATTTAGCATATGGACGTAATAATTCTTTGAGTGGTTTAAGTTCAGGGCGAGGATCTATTGATTATCAAAAGGCATTCCAACAACAGTCATTAAGTTCAATTGGTGGTAGTCGAAACGAACAATTATTATCATCCGAATATGGTACTGCAAAAACTGGTCCATATTACAACTCATCTAACCTTAGCAGTGCTGGTGGTTTAAGTTTAACTGGTAATTCTCTTGCTCAAACTCGTGCAAGCCTTGCCGAGAAAAATTTACGGATACAATCTCAACAGTTATTACTTCAACAGCAACAACTTAAGCAACAACAAATGATAATTGCCAGAGAACAATTATTAAGACATCATCATTCTGCTGAGTATTTGAATGGTATCGGAGGGTATGGTGGTATTTCTAGTGGACGTCGTAGTCACGATTTAAGTTCTAGCATGTCAGATCCTGGTCATGGTATGAGAAGTGCTTTATTAGAGGAATTTAGAAACAACAAGAATAAGAAGTATGAACTTAGGGTAAATAATAATAATTATATCAATTTAAAGCTAATTTTTTTTTTGTATCTTAAAAAAATGGGTTAACTTAATAAACCTTTATATCTAGGATATTGTTGGTAATATTGTTGAGTTCAGTGGAGATCAACATGGATCACGATTTATTCAACAAAAGTTAGAAACTGCAAATAGCGAGGAAAAGCAGTTAGTCTTCGACGAAATTCTTCCTAATGCTTTGCAATTGATGACTGATGTTTTTGGCAATTATGTTATTCAAAAATTCTTTGAACACGGAAATCAAGTGCAAAAGACAATATTGGCTAAACAAATGGAGGGACATGTTTTGTCTTTAGCTTTACAAATGTATGGATGTCGTGTTGTTCAAAAGGTATTTAATAACTTTTAAAAAAAAATTTTTTTTTTTTGTCTGTGTATTAATTTAAAATTTTTTTTTTTTATTCAAGGCTCTTGAGCACGTTCTTACCGAACAACAAGCTACGTTGGTCAAGGAACTTGATGGGAATGTCCTTAAATGTGTCAAGGATCAAAATGGAAATCACGTCATTCAAAAAGCTATCGAACGTGTCCCAGCTGAGCATATTCAGTTCATCATTAATGCTTTCCATGGTCAAGTCTATAGCCTTGCTACGCATCCTTACGGCTGCCGTGTAATTCAGCGAATGTTTGAACATTGTACTGACGAACAAACGGTGAGCATTTATTTCATAGTTTTATTGTATTTATTTCAAAACTCGATTTTTAAATTTTCTATTATAGAAACCACTTTTAGAAGAACTTCATCGGTATACTCAGAATTTAGTCCAAGATCAATACGGAAATTATGTTATTCAACATGTTTTGGAACGTGGAAAGGCGGCCGATAAATCAATGGTCGTAGCTAAAGTGCGGGGCAATGTCTTGCAAATGTCGAAACATAAATTTGCAAGTAATGTAGTAGAAAAATGTGTCGCTTACGGTAGTAAACGAGATCGGCAATTATTGATCGAAGAGGTCATTATGACTAAACCTGACGGGTATGTGTTTTTGTAATGTTAAGTTTCTAGGTCAACTTATGAACTAAATTTAGAATTAACGCCTTTCTAAAATTTTTTTAAAAAATGAATAGGACTTCACCGTTGATTTCAATGATGAAAGATCAATATGCTAATTATGTTGTTCAAAAAATGCTTGATGTTGTTGATGGTGACCAACGAGATTTATTAGTCGCCAAAATCAAGCCACATTTACAGTCATTGAAAAAATATACATATGGAAAGCATCTCATTTCGAGTAAGTTGACGTTACCGTTTACTAACTTATGAAGTCAGTTCTACCTCTCCGAAAAGAAAAAATTAGGGTTCCCTTTTTTTTCTTATTCAGTTTTTGTTATCATTCGTTTAAATGCGTATTTGAACAGAGTTTGAAAAGCTTATGATCCTCACAGAAAATCAGAAAAATCAAAACGGCGGCGGTCTCTCCATTGACGGAATGTCAAGTACCGGTCTTGTATCACCTTCTATTTCAACTACACCTCTTGGTACTGGTAATAATACACCAGTCATGTCATCACCGGCTATTGGACCTGATACAAATATACATCCTAGCACCAGTCCTCACATGTCCGAACAAATCTAAAATAGCCGGTTGTATGATAAAAGAATTTGGTGAATCTTGTTTATATAATTACTTTTTTTGTAGGGTCAAAAGAATCCCAACGTTGTTATATATAATTTCAATTTTTAATATATATATATCTCTCTATATATCTTACTAGGATTTTATTTTATTTTTTATTTTATTTTGGGATTTATGATTCCATTTTAAATTTTTAAAATTTTTATTTTATTTTATTTTATTTGCTTTTATATTTGCATGAACTATATATTTATAACCTAATCTTTTCTTGATGATAAATACACAAGTTGTTTGTCATCATCATTATATAAAATCTCAATATTACCCTTTTTCCTTTTCTGAACATATTTTTTTTGATCTTCACCCTTTTTTATTGTGCCATATAGTACTAAAAAATATATTATAAACTTATACATATATTGTATATTCCTCCCCTTTACTTATTTTTTTCCTGTCATAGTATACCCTTTCTTTTGTTTTAAAAAAATTTATATACTTTTTTATTTCTTCTTGTACGTACTATTTTTTTTTCTCTTATTTTGTTTGAAATGAAAAAATGAATTTTATTATATATATATATATATATATTTAATTATATGAATGACATTTTATAAATAATTTATTTATTAATTCATTCAATTTTTATTTTTCAATTTTTCAAAGAGGATGTTATTATTATAAACGAATGTTATTATGGTTGTTATTTTAATTACAGTATTTATTTTTGATTGTTATACATATCTTAAATATTTTATAAAAATGCGTTGATGCAATATACAAATTAATTTTTAATTCTTAATTAATAGAGGGGTTTCAATATCGCAGTGATATTGTTAATCCTGGTCATAAAAAAAAGAAATTGTAAATTTAGGGTTATAATTAATTAACCGTAATTATTTAAATAATAAATTTCTTTTATTTAATAATATTAGATAATGTATACAATTATCGGAGTTTCCAAATAAAAAAAAATAAATTTAAATATCAAACACAAACCTTGAAAAAAGGAAAAAAAAATTTAATTTAATTGTCAAATATTATTATTGATAATATTATTGATAATGTTATTAAATGTTGATTTAAATAAGAAATTTTCTTTTTATTTATTTTATTTTATTTTATTTTATTTTTTTTTCTCCCCCTCAAATAATAATAATAATAATAATAATAATAAAAAGAAAAAATCCTTTATTTTTAAACTTTTTTTTTTTTCCAAATATATACTACTGTATTTAAATAAAATTCTCCAAAGTTAATTCTCAAAAAAACACATTGTTTTGCGATTTAGCCATCTCTCGCTTCATCCCTTTAATATAAAAATTTTTTTTAAGCACCAACATAACACATGTTTAAAGCATGAATTTCTTTAGCTAACCAGACCCAATTAATATTCATCCTTCCGGTTAATTTTTGCTCATATTGTAATAATTCATACATAAATTTCAGGTTAGGTTGGATAATAACATTAAGTCTTCTAGCTCTAACATATAGATATGATGATACCAATGATCTGCCAAGATGTTTCATAATATATGCAATCGTTATAGTGGCAGATCTAGATACTCCTACTCGACAATGAATTAATATACTACCATTTGATCGCCGAGCATTTTCTATATTTAATATGTATATTAAAAATAAAGTTGTTAGTTGTCGTCTGTTTCTTACGACTACCGATTCTTCTCATCATTTACCCACTTACCAATGAAATTTACGCAAGAATCCAAATGGTTCCATAAACTATCAATTCCATCATCATATAAATTATCCAAATATTGTACTTCAAATTCTTTCCTATCCAATTTAGAATCTTCACCGACTGATAAGACATGGGTGATTCCAAGGGCTTTTAACATTCCGGCATTACACGCATGATTTAAATTACCTAGGTACAAAAATGGAAGAATACGGCTAGGAAAACTTCCTTCAAAAAATGGTGAAAAAAACCATGGAAATTTTTCAATGTTTTCTATTTCTTTTTTTTCATCTTGAAATGATGGTGGTGATGATGACGGTGGTGACGATATTGTAGATTGTTGTGAGGAGGAAGATGGTGATGAAGAGGATTGTGGCGATGGTGATGACGGTGACGGTGGAGATGATGAAGAAGATGATGATTGTTGCTGCTTCTCCAACTTTTTCCTTTCAAATATGCGTTTCTCTATGGCTAATAATGTTGTAACATCATTTGGATATACAAAAAAACTTCTCGTCTTTTGTAATCTAAGGTATGCTTGAGGTAATTTGAGATTTTCATTAAACATTAAATAAGTTAATGTAAGTAAAGAAGTTTCTGTATATCCATCAGCACAGTGAATCAATATTTTATGATCAAATTTATTTGTTTGCGTTGAGATAAATTCACACAAATCTATCAACCTCGTCGCTATTGCATCAAACGCTGTCGTATTATGATTATTACATCCAACTCCTGATGATATACAATCAATATGAATAATTTCATCCATTGGTGTTCGTCTACACGTTGATAAATTTGCAAGTTGTTCCGTAGCAAGTTTTAAAGTGGCTTGATCTGCCATTTCCGCTAGGTCATGCGATTCTATACAAATACTAAATTGACGCGGATTATCATCTATTAATGAAATTGCTGAATCTGCCGAGTCCATATCATTTGATACTGGAACATCTTGAGTATTCCCTAGCTAAAAATCCCAGAATCCAGGAAAAAAGTTTCGATGATTATTTTTTTTTTTTTTTTTTTTTTTTTTTTTTATAGAATTATTATTATATTAGTTAAAATTCTCTTTTCTTTTTCAAAAAAAATAAAAATAAAAAATAAAAATAAAAAAATATATACATAAATGTATATATACATGAAGTCTTTTTTAAAACCAAAAAAAAAATATTCAAGTGTTTGTCAATATATTATTTACCCAAACGTTATGTGAAATCTCAGATGCTGAAGTTAATAATCTCATTTCTTCTCTTTCTTTTTCCAAAAAATTAACCTTATTACGCGCGATACCGTGTGAATCTAACGCAATAAGTTCCGGAAATTCTTTTTCAAAGAATGAAAATGGGTCTAACAAAAGATTTTGATTTAATTAATATATATGATAAAAAGACAAATGGATATCTGTGATGTGCTGGGTTATCTTTTTTCTTTTTCTTTTTTTTTTTTGATTATTTGATAAATACTCACCCAATATGACAAAAACTTCATAATCTATATCATTTGTATTCTCTTCACGTAATGCTTGCTGAGCCCACGCGGCTTGTTTAGCAATCTCCAATACGGTATCATTTAAGCCATTTTCACCATAAATAACAATATCTGATAAAGTAACGTATTTAGATACTTGGATTTTAAAATTACGTAAATTAACTCCTTCTCCATCATTCACTTTTAAGAAACCTCTACGTCCATGACAAGAATCATCACCATCATTCGGAAGAGGATTAAAAATGTCGGACGGGTAAACAGAACCAACTAATAAGGATTTTGACGTTTCTTCAGCCTGTACCACAGTCACACCACGATGCAAAGGCATGGGACATTCTTGTATTCCAAAAAAATTGTTTTGAGCCAGATTTGTTCCATCAACACCATGTAACCACGGAAATAAAATGTCGTTAGGGAGTGCTGCACTGTGGTAGGCTTCATGTATAAGATAATATTGCGAGCCACTTAAAGCTCTGATTGGAGGATCTTCACAGACGATAGGAAATACGTCATATAAAGAAGGTGAAGGTGACCTCACTATTACAGGTGAGGAAGACGATGGTGATAAAGGCGAGGAAGGGGGGGTGAAAGGAGACGTCGCTGGCTGTTGTTGCTGTTCTACTGCCGCCATTTTATTACCGTAAACTTTTTTTCGTTTATCTAAGTTCTCGAGAAATCTATTTTAAATAAATAATTTCGTACAAAAATTTTTTTCCCGTCAAAAAAAAAAGAAGATATTCAAGGTGTCTGAAAGGTAGAGTTTTTATTAAAAAAAATTCTAAACTTTAAAAGGTGTGACCAAAAAAAAAATATATAAAGGTGATAATAAAAAATTTCGAGAGAAGCAGTTTGTTGAACACTGAAAAACTGAAAGTGCTACTCGTGAGCATCGATCGCCTAATTAGGTAATAGTAAACTTTACATTGCATTAAACTGCAGCCTCAATCTTTTCTATTATTGTCTAGGTACGAATCTTGTGATGGAATTTGTCCCTCTAAACAATCTTTTTAATTTATGAATGGATGACTAAATAATGATCTGACATATATAGATTAGCTGGTTTTTAAGAAATTTTTTTTTTTTATAATTCGTTTAATATGCACTTATGATGAAGGAAAATAATTTCCCTTAAGTGATAATAAACTTTATATTTCCGTGAAACAAACAAAATATAAAAAAGGGGATTTCATCCAATAAGTTCACATTCTTTTTTGCCAAAATACCTTTTATGAAAAAAAAACGAGAATACTTTTTAATCTTTAAAATTAATTGTGATACCAATTATAACAATTGAAGTAACAATTGGAGAAGGTTTTTTTGGGTCAATGCGTTCGATCAATTTGGTCGTTGTTTATGAAAGATTTTTTTAAAGTGAACAAAAAAAAAATTTTTTTTGTTTACTTTTTTGATATAATCTGTGATTTAATAACCTAACTAAACTTGGGATATGATATCATAATGAAAATCACTATACCATAAATAATCGATACGTAGATCTTATTTCGAATATCAAATTGAGAGCATACCTTGATTAAATATTGATAATGAACAAACGTGATACAATATGAGATTTTCCCATTGGCAACTTTCTAATTCAAGTCATGACATGCATTTTTCTACATTTTTAAACATCAATAATGTAACCTTTAATTGCTTTTGAACTTTTATAATCCGATTCAGGAATCAAATGATGTTCAATTCCTGTGTGTTCTTATCAATGAGCTTGTACATAGGAGAAGGATGATGAAAGTGTTGAATACTATGCTATCTATGGGATTGTAACCACGGAAACTTCTAATTTTTGAATATCATGACAAAAACGAAATTCTTATTGTCAAATAAAAACATCAAAAAAAAAATATTCCCGGATAATTGCATGTGAATGAGTTGTTTGGTAATATTTATTACATAATGATTAATCGGATAGGTCGTGTGAGTAGGGTTGTCAATCGTGTGATTTATTATTACAAGCACGTAAATTTATTTTCTGTTTGAATCTGCTATTAGCGCGAATATTTTTTTGTTTACTCTCCCCACATGATTTGATAAAACGTCCAGAAGGACAGAACTGGGAAACCAAGGAAAACTTGGACATTTGAACTTTTAAAATTGATTTATTATTTAATAATTAATATTAATGTTTAAATTTAATTAATCAATGGTATAAAAAATTATTTTTCATAAAATTTTTTAAAATATCTTGTTTAAACATCAGTACCATAATATCGATCTACCAAATAAATCAATTATAAGAAACTTAAATCAATAATGAGATGAATTTTCTCCCGAATAATTTACTTACCACCAAAATTACCCATTCCGGGTTCAATAAATAATGTTTCGTCATTAATCTTTGAATCGATCATTGACGTACATACTTTAACTTTTGGAAATGCATTAGATATTACGTGAAGTCCTATCGAACAACTTTGATTTAATTAAGTTTGATCGAAAATAAATATATTTTGTTTTACGTATTTGATCCAAAATAATTTACCTAATGGAGTTGCAAGGAAAGTCAAAAATATTATCCTATCCTCAGGTACATTATGATCCAATAATACCCTTATGGCCATAAGTGCAGCTGCCCCAGTTGCTATCTGTGCATCCTAATTAAATTCAAGACGATTCGAACTTATTGGATCCATTGAGATTAACAGATCAAAAGTGTAACTTACCATGAGCAATACAGAACATTCATGAATATTATTAGGAAGGTTAATAAAATGTAACTATAAAGTAAGAAAACTATTAGTTATAATACTTGTTCTGATAACAATGCCATGAATAACATTTTACCGATGGTTCTCCAGTTTTAGGACGAGATTGAATCAAGATTTTTCCAATCAAAGCGTCCTTAACGACTCTTCTTAAACCAGTTTCCATTGTACCTCCCGCTCGTAGAATAGATACTCCACAAATCTACAAGATATGATGATATTTAAAAAAATGTATAAAGGCACCCGCAACATCCGTAATTTTACCTGCATCGTATTCCTTTTTCCAACGTATGGCACATGAAGTGGCGTGATGATTTCATGCTCTATAAATATTAATTCTGACAACGCCCTAAAAGAAAAAAGGTTTAAAAGTGGCAATACAAATAATAAACCAACTGGATATTATTATGTAAATTTACCTTTCTACAATTATAGCAGCTAATCGTTCAGCATAAAATATGAAATCATCACGTTGTGTGTTTCTATCCCTTATAATAGTATGAATCCCCTATGAAAACATGATTTTGTATTTTATTTTATAGTGTCTCTTTATTTTTTTTTAAAAAAAAGGTTTAAGATTAAAAGTTATAACGGAATCTACTTTAAGTTGAGTGGTTTGTTCCAAAACAGTGACATTCTTCTGTATTTCTTTATCATTACAATCCAACTTTAGAAGATCCCATCGAAAATTAACTTGACGTTCATGCAATTGACGTTGTATATGTTTGGTTATTAAATCGATGGCAACTAAATTATCAAGACCACGTGGAATTATCTGTAGTAGAATGATCAAAAGACGAGAAATATATATCAACGTAGTTATACGATAATGATGCTATCATAATATGCATACCACGTCCGCATTCTTGACGGTAGGTTGTATGTATTGATCAAAAGCGGGCTTTACGAATTTTTGATATTGCTGACAACAAATGATATATTAGATGACCATTTTCAAGTGATAAATAAATCTATAATAAACAAATATGTACCTGTATTACACCATTGAAATCACGTCCTCGTTCATTAATATCTCGTTTTACTACAATTGACAATTTTTCCGAGTTTAAACATGATTTCCTAAGATACATGTCTTCATCATTTAGACCGTTACTTACATCGACGAATAAGCCGAATATCTGAATCAGTGTCAACGAATACCTAAAATAAAGAAGGTTGAATGCTGAATATTGTTATTTTGCCAAAAATTTCAAACTTTGTCATTTTTTTAATTTAATGTGACAAAGTAATAATTAGACTTCCTCTTCATTCTCTACTAACTCCTTAATAAATCTGACCCTCAAATAAAAGTTTGTGATAGTGAAATATTAATTCGGACTAATTAAATTAAAGTTATATTAATAAATTTCCTACTTTAAGGTCCATCAAATCCAAAATTCTTTGATCATAAAGTGCAAAAATTCCTTCAAAGATGATAACATTTGCACCATATAACGAGATTGTTTGTGGAAGTCTATACAAGACAAAATTGTTGTTAAAAAATATCGGAAATAAAATGAAGTAATCACGAATAAAATACCTAGCATGAGTCACAAAATCATAAATCGGTACATCGACTTTCTTTCTAAAATTTTAGAGTAATTTCGTGTTGATTTAAAATTAATTAATATTATTTATAATGGAACCTTACTACTAACCCCTCTTTCATATTCTTCAATGTATCAAACAATATATCAAAATCAAAAGCATCCGGATGATCGAAATTGAAGTTACTAATAATTGAACACAAATAGTTAACATTTTCAATACAGAAAATTAAATTAAACAAAACCAAACATACTTATTTAACGCGTCGACTTTATCTTTGGGGTTTAACACTTTATAGAAAGAATCCATACTCAAAAGTACAACCCACGGTACATTAAGATTTTCTATGATACGTCTAAATACGACGATTAAATTAAATTAGGGATAAGAATTATTTGTTGAATTGATGCCGAAACTTACACCGAGACACTAGTTTTTCCGCTTGCACTACCACCTAATGAATTAAAAGGTGATCTTATTCGAATTAGACAATATTTTGATCGAATAAAAAATTAATTAAATTTTTCAATTAAATTTCCTGCAACTCCGACAAGATAACATTCGAATTTCGACCCATCCAATCTTATTCATAGATAAGAAAGTAAATATGTGAATGAGTAATCACAATTATCAATTCCTGATTTTATAATTAATTTTATCTTTCCATGAACGCGTTAGCCTTACCTATACCAAGGCCTAATATGACAAATTAAAAAAATTATATATGTAAACATAAAAAATCTTATACAAGATTAGTCTCTGGAACTAATTTTTATTAAGAAATTTGATAATTACGATCTTCCTTCGCCTCGCAAAAATGTATTATTCTTTGTCATTCTTATTTTATTTTAAAATTATGGATACATAGATTATAAAATTGGATAACCAGTTTTCTGCACTGCATAACTGCATAATGCACAATTTAATATTTTTTCCGTTGGTTCCACAAATATCATATTTTATTTATAATTATTCAGCAACATAATTCTCGAAAGTTAGTTCAACTTATTCTGGATAAAAATATTTCTTTTATAGGAATTTCTTTCTTTTTCAATATAATGTGGATAAACCAGTAATCAATTTTAATAATAATTACTAATCATATAGAAAATTCTAGGATATCAGATATATAAATATTGTGAATTTTTTTAAAAAAAAAAAAAAAAATTAAATGGGATTATTATCATTTGGAACACCGTTGGCATGGGAGGAAGCGAAAATTTATTCGGATCATGTTCGTGTTAATGGTATAAATCATTTTTCATCTATTTATCATAAACTGAAAAATAAACAAAAGGATTGTTTATTATGGGGTGATGAGGTAAATATTTTAAATGGACATTTCTTTCTGTATCTATATTTCTTTCCTAATAAAATTTTAATTTTATTTGATTCGATAGGTTGAATATATGGTAGTTACATTTGATGACGAAAATAAGAATGCAAAGTTATCTTTAAGAGTATTCGAAATTTTAAGTGAATTACAAAAAGAGGAAGAAGCAGCATTGCAAAACAGGTAAAAAAAAAAATTTTTTTAAGGTTATGCGATTTCTTATTTATGATTCTATATTATATTTTAAAATTCTGCCAGTGAATTGAATGGAACATCATGGAAACCGGAATTTGGAAGATACATGCTTGAAGGCACACCCGGACTTCCCTATGGAGGAACTTTGAAGGACATACTTCAAGTTGAGCCAAACATGAAGTTTCGTAGACAACTTGCCGCAAAATATATGAAACCAAATGAAGTTCCGATTACTATAGCAAGTTTTCCGAGGCTTGGTTGCCAAGGTCAATTCTTGGAACCTCATTATGAACCAAGAGGTGAAGCTTCAAGAAGCTTGTTTGTACCTGACGAAATAATTAATCCACATGCTAGGTTCCCGTAAGTTATAAATCTCTTTAATATTATCATCGCATTATTTAATTTTTAATTAATTAATTTTGTTAATAAATTAGAACATTAGCTGCTAATATCCGAAAACGTAGAGGATCAAAAGTTGCAATTAATATGCCAATTTTTCATGATATAAAAACACCAAAACCTTTCATTGATCCAACAATCCCGAGAGATCGTAATTTATTCCCTGAAGACAAAGAAGCTGCTGAAGGTGCAGCATTACCCGACCATATTTATATGGACGCGATGGTTTTTGGAATGGGTTGTTGTTGTCTTCAGATTACCTTTCAATCTTGTAATATTGAAGAAGCGAGAAGACTTTATGATCAGTTGGCGAATATGGGTCCCATAATGGTAAAATAAAATCCCCATTGATCAATGTTACATAAAGTTTTTGAAATTAATTTATCTTAGTTATTTGTAGTTAGCTTTAACAGCTGCTGCCCCGATTTATAGAGGGTATCTTGCGGATGTGGACTGTAGATGGAACGTCATAGCAGGCAGTGTTGATGATCGTACTAAGGAAGAACGCGATCTAGAGGTTTTTTAATCTTTGTAATTCTTTTAAGAAAAAAAAAATACCTTCAAAAAATTTTGTACGTTTAGGTATTTCTTTTGAATTATATTATGTATCATACTTTTTCTTTTTCTTTATTTTTTCTTTTTTAGCCTCTTAAAAACGATCGTTTCGTAATTAATAAATCTCGTTATGATTCGATCGATTGTTATATTTCTACGGATAAGACATTAAAACCTGAATACAATGATTTGGATTTAGTTTACGATAAAGAAATTTGTAAAAAGTTGATGGATGATGGTTAGTTTTATTATTATTATTATTTTTTTTTTTCCGCTTTATAAATATTTATTTAATTTAATGTATTTAGTAAATATTTATTATGATCATAATTTCTTCTTGTTTAGGTATTGATGAACTTTTGGCTCGTCATGTTGCTCATTTGTTTATCAGAGACCCTTTAGTTATTTTTAAAGAATTGGTGGATCAAAATGATGATTCTGATCATTTTGAGGTATTTTTTTTTCTCGTGTTTGATTTTTTTTACTTTTATATTGTCATCCATCCAATTTTTTAATTCAAATAAAATTTCTTTAAAATTTATCCAGAACATTCAATCAACGAATTGGCAAACGATGAGATTTAAACCACCACCACCTAATTCCAACATAGGTTGGAGAGTAGAATTTCGCAGTATGGAAATTCAAATCACAGATTTTGAGAATGCCGCTTTTGCGGTATTCATTGTATTGTTAACTAGAGTAATTTTAAGTTATGGGTTAAACTTTTATATACCCATTTCAAAGGTAATTTTAAAGCATTTATTTTTGTTATAATTTTTTTATTTACTACGGTATATAACAAAAGAAACATTTTTTAGGTTGATGAGAATATGTTGATAGCTCATAAAAGGGATGCAGTATTGAATGATAAGTTTTGGTTTAGAAAAAATTTGTTTGAGAATGAGATCAATAATGGTATTAATAGAGAGTCTTTGAATGCAGGTTTGTAAATGAATTTGATAAAATGGATACGAATTATTGAACCGATATTATATGTTTTAACTACGTGTAATTCATTGATACCAGATGGATCAAGTGAGGAACATCACACAAATACGCAACAACCGAATGGAGATACACCAACATCCATCGAAGATGAATATGAACAAATGAGTATTAACGAAATTATTAATGGAGATGTATGTTAAAATTTTAATATGTTTTCGTTAATTCTAAATTTTTTGATCATAAAACTAATACAAGTTTTATCTTCACTTTTATTTATATTATGAACTTTTTTTCTTTTTAAAAAAAAATTGCCATGATAGGGTGATAAATTTCCAGGATTGATTATTTTAATATTTCGTTATCTTGAATCAGTTAACATTGATATTGAATCAAGATGTATGTTGGGAAAATATTTGGAATTTGTTAGTAGAAAAGCAGGAGGTAATATCAAAATTTGTTTATCTACTATTTAATATTATCTATTTTTAATGTAATATTGAATTATTAACTTGATATTCTAATTAGGAAAATTACAAACAACGGCAAAGTGGATTCGTGAATTTGTTAGATCCCATCCAAAATATCAACAAGATTCTGTTGTTACGCAAGAAATCAATTATGATTTAATGAAAATGATTGATAAGGTTCAAAAAGGTGAAGCAGGTGCTCCTGAATTATTGGGCGGTTTCGGAATTGATTCATAATGTAATTTGTTTATATATCGTCATAAGATAGCATATAAAGTTTTAATAATTTTTATAAATTTTCTCCTTGAGAATGACTCTCTCTCTGAACTCTACTAATGTAAGCTCTAGATACAATGTTCCATGCTTCCATATAACGATCCATACATTTGGCAACACAGGTCTAAATCAGATCAGTAGATCAGTAAATAATAAAATGTAAATCGATTAATACGTATTATTTTCATTACCTGCTCACTGTTATCTAGCTTGCTTCCTGGTTTAGTAATACATTTAGAGAAACATTTTTCATTGATTTTCTATATTTGCAAGGTACAATATTTTGGTGAGTCGCGCGAAAATTAAAAATGAAAATAAGAACAAACTTAATCGGAATAAAAATAACAATATTTTGCATACGTTAATAAGTTCTTGTGCGTTAGCTAATGCTAATTCGTTTCTCACTTGGTCCATGACGGCTTGTTTCCTATTACCCCTGTTTATAATAAAATTTCAAAGGTTAAAATGGTTACAAAACTATTTTAGAAATCTAGTCATCCACGTACATGTTAGAGGTAGAAGCTAAGCTACTATAATCATTAGGGAAATTCATTCTTGATTAAGTAATAAGTTAAAGAAAAACGAAAGGGAAAAAAAAAATAAAAAAAAATTTTTTTTAAATTTGTTAAAATAATTTTCTCGATAATCTATACCATCTTATGACGGACGTAATACTGTGCCGGCCGATAAAGGGGAAACTGCCGGGAAAAATAAAAAAAAATGGGTTACATGTAAAAGTAAAATTCTGGAATCAGAATACATTTTTCAAGTTTACAAAAAGAAAATAAAAAAATGATAAAGAAAATAATGTCTATCATGAGAATGAAATAGAAATTGTCTGAACCCGACATTAGAATTTACTGAATTTTTCATATGTTAACCATCGCCTAATTAAAACTATAGACCGATGAATCGATCAAATTAGAGAACGGATTCCTGCTCATAAATTCAACAGTCTAAAATAAGATAATCGCATATACGCGTCATAAAATTAACCAAGAAACGTGATTATGCAAATTATTGTACAAACACAAAGATTTTTTTTACAGTATCATTTTCAACGATTCATTAATACAATTCGTCTATAATGAAAAGTATGTTTTTTTCTTCCCCAAGAATATGTTATCAATTTTAGCCAGAATGTTCTCAATGTGAAAATGCATTTCTTTTACTAAATTTTGCATCCCGCCAATAATAAATGATAAAATGGCAAGCGCGTTATGCATGTCTCTAACAAAATGTAGTTTTTCGAAAAAGGATATTTCGAATTTAAATCAGTTAATTCGTAAATCATGTGACCACTAATTTATCATTGGTCGAATTATGCATAAGAAACAATAAAAATTTTTTTTTTAAATATTACAAAATGGCAACTGTTGAATAAAATTGAAAAGGAATTAGAGGAGGCTAGGAACAAGGCAGAAGCAGAGTTGAAGAAGTGGAAGGAAAAGTGGGGAGAGAGATTGGACGGGGAAGAGTGAAGGTAGAATACGAAGATTGAGAAGGATGATTTAAAGCGAGAGAAAGAGACGTTGGAGAAGTGGAGTGGGGAAAGGCGTTAAGAGAATTCGGTGGAGGTGAGGGTAATGAACAAATTGTATAAAAAAATATAAAAATTATTTTCGCGTATACTGTATACAACTTTGACTAATATTTTTCTTTATTTATTATTTCGTTTTTAATTTTACCTCTCGAACAAGAAATTCGCGTTATCTAACACCTTACATTTTTTTATTCGATTAGGCAAAAGGAAAGCGGAATTTTCGGATTTGGACGAGACAAATATAACGAAAAAAAGAAACTAATAGGTAATATATATCTTTACATTGCAGAGAATAAACTATATACATTTTTCATGTTATTTTCATAAATTCAAAAAGATCTAAGTTCTCCTGAATATAGTAAAGCTTTTAACAGGGGAAGACGAGAATAAAAAATGGATCAAGACTAATTTAACTAAGACATATAAACTGTGCGAAAATGAATTTAATTTCAAAAGAGAAGGCACTATTTCAAGTATATGATTATATTTATGACCGCATCGTAGAATTAGCAAGTAAACAAATCTTTTGGTGATGAAATGGAAAGACGACTTGAAGAATTGCTTATAGAATTGAAAAAACACGAAAAGTGCATTTATCGAAGAAATTAACAACCTGACAAAAGAATCAAAAAAGGAAATTTCCAACCTGACAGATGAATCAAAAAATGAAATGAGCAACGCGACAAATAAATCGACAGAAAATATTAACAACCTGACAAATGAATCAAAAAATGAAATATCCAATCTTGTTAGGCAATCAATAAAAACAATTGAAGAAAGTCAGAAAGATTTTTCTAATAAACCTTCCGAAGCAATTGATAAACTCAACTCAACCTTTGAAAATTTTAACAAAAAAATTCTTCAGATATTTTTGATAAAATTACCGAATCTTTTAGTTTGATTTCTTTAAATGAAAGCAAAAGCAAAAGTGAAGATGTCAATGATAACGTAAAAGCAGTGATCGAAGATACCGAAATAGTTAATAACATAATTAACCGAAGAAGAGGAGGTGGAATTGGAAGAGGAGTAAAAGGAACAATTCAAAACGTCTTGGTGACAAAAATTAACATCCACTTTTTGCCCAGGAGGAGAGAAATCATTCTATTTTGACGAGTTAGCTAGTTTAAAAAGTGAAGATATCAGTCGTTATTTAGGAACAAAACATCCTGAGCATAATGAAAACCTTAGAGAATTTATAAATATTATTCGTAATTCTATAAGTATTTGTATTACAAATAATGAGGTTCGTCATATGAGTATGATTTAGATGGAGATATTCTAATGATGCGAATTTTATGGAGTCATTTTTTTGATGAGAATAAGTTAATCTGAAGTGTTTTTTGTGATAAATTTGGAAATCATTTTAATTCATTTGGGTTGTGAACTAAGAAAATCAGGTTCTGAGAAATTTTTGACAAAAATTAATATCTTATTACATTTTAATTTAAATGTAATAAAAATTTAAATGCAATTAAAATCTCAATTTTGATCTCAGAACTTGATTTCCTTAGATTACAACCAGTGTAGTCACATAATTTGTCCAGTCCATCGGAATAATTTACTGGATGTCCAGTTCTGATGATCTGCCACATGTTTATAACTTAACGTTAAACAAACTTTTCTTCAAAAAATATTTCTTATGTTACATAAAAGCAAAGCAAGTGCCATGTTGATTACAAATAGGAAAATAGGGTGAAGAAAGATAACGAAATTCGTTTTTTTCTGGTTACTGAAAATTAATTAGTTGGACTCAATGGCTTTCTTTGTTAGTATGAATTGTTATAATGTTACTATATGTGAGGTTTCTAGGAAAATGGGGCTCTGAGCATTTTTTATTAAAATTTTAATATATATTGCATTTTAATTTTTGATAATGTTAGATTAAAATGCAATATATATTAAAATTTTAATAAAAAATGCTCAGAGTTCCATTTTTCTAGCAAACCTCCTATATAGTAAAATTGCAAAAGATCTTTTTCATATATAATGATTTTAGCAATTTATTTATCATGATTAGAATTTAAAAGATTGTGTTTATTCAATTGAATATCAATTTAGAAATGCAAAAAAGTGTTGCAAATCTTCAAAAACGCGAATTTTTTAAAGAAAAATATGGTGAAATAGAAGCATATAATATATAATAATGTTAACAATGCAAAAAAAAAACTTAACATACAATAAGTTTTATTTTCCATTATAAATATGCATAAAATACAAATGCAAATATGGTATCACAAATCAAAGGCAAAATAGAATTAGCTGATCTATTGTATTTACAGAAAAATTAGACCCATTATATTATATTTTTGCAGCAGCTTTTATCTAATCTAATCCAGTTTAGCAAACTTTGGATTAGTCCATTGACAATACTGATTACAATCCATATGGCAATTAATAGTATCATTTATTCTTCATTCAGATAAATCAGCACTCTTATATAATGTTGGTATTTGGCTGGTCAAAAAATTTTTTTGACCATTTTTTGACTAGCAAAATTTTGATTATATTATAAAATTTTTGGTTATTAGTCTATCAAATCAGGCTAAATTATTAACACTGTTCTTATATATTAATGAGATTATAAGAGTATTGCCAAAAGGTCATAGTGATCTCAAAAATATTAAAATTCTATTAGATGAATTCTATATATCTTATTAGGATTTTTCAAAATTAACTAATAAATTATATTTTGTTATATCTACTCTTAATACACTTAATGTATAGAATACCTAAATAGAAATTGTTAGATACTGTAATAAAAGAAACAAATAAAAATCACTTGATAAAATAAATTATATGATTTTACTATATCATAATATCTGCTAAATCTGCAGATCCTAGCAGATATATGAAATGCATTAAATCTATACAAAATATCAAATATATCATATATATCAGATATACAAAAATAACAGATATACTAAATATATAGGTTATAGGAAATATTAGAACTTTCTTTTTTATTAATAAACAAATTATATTAGTAATCAATTATAGTTTTATATTTATTATATTATCAAATTTCTTATAAATAGGATAGCTATAAATAGGATTTCGCAATTCGACTTAATATTTGAATATTTAATTTGAAACTTAAATCAAATATAAATTCAAATTTATATTTAATTTGATTCAATCAAATTCAAATCAAAGAATGATTTATTTGATCAAATCCAAATTAATGTTTGATTTAATTTAATCAAATTCAAATCAAGTATTCAAATACTTAATTTGATTCAAATTAATAGTAAAGCCATCTTCAAAGCTTCAGAAGTGACTTTTACTAAAAAAAAAAAGTAAAAAACGCCTCTATAATTTCAGAAATACCTTTTTTACTAAAAAACTATAGCAAAAAATGCTTTTGCAGCTTTAAAAATGTCTTATTTACTAAGAAACCTATAGTAAAAAGCACTTTCCCAGTTTCATAAATGTCTTTTTTACTAAGAAAAACATAGTAAAAAATATCTTCACAGCTTTAAAAATATTATTTTACTAGAAAAACATAATAAAAATGCCTTCGCAACTTCAGAGATATTATTTTATTAAGAAAACATAGTAAAAATCATCTCCACAGCTTCAGATACATTATTTTACTAAAAAAAATATAGTAAAAATCGACTCTGCAACTTTAAAGATATTATTTTACTAAGAAAACATAGAAAAATCACATTTGTAGCTTCGGAGATATTTTTTTACTAAGAAACCTAGTAAAAAAATGTGTCTGCAACTTCAGAAACGTTTTTTACTAATAAAAATATTATAAAGCCAAGATGGCGATTATTACTAAATTCTCTTAATAAACTAAAGCTGCAATAGTGATATTACTAAATTTTCTTAGTAAAACCAAAGCTACAATAGCAGTTATTACTATTTACTTAGTAAAACTGAAGCTGCGATAAACAGTTATTACTAAGTTTTTTTAGTAAAATTAAAGCTGCGATAGCAGTTATTACTAAAATTTTCTTAATAAAACTGAAACTATGATGACGGTTATTTAGAAAAACTAAAGTCGCAATGGTGGTTATTACTAAATTTCTTAGTAAACTGAAGTTATGATAAGATTATTACTAAGTTTTCTTAGTAAAACTAAGTTTAATAGTAAAAATTTATCTGTTACTAAACTTACTTTGTAAAAGCTATCTTTGAAATTTTTTAGTGTAATTACTAATAATTTTTTTAATTAGAATAATTTTATTATTGTAAAAATTAAAAAAATTTTTATATTTGATTTGATTTGATTAAAATTTGATCAAATATTTGAGTTTAATTTAATTTAATTTAATTTAATTCAATTTGAAAAATCAAATCAAATTTAAATTGCTTAAATATTTGATTCGATTTAATTTTGAGAAACCCTATCGATTATGTAAGTCTTTAGAGCTTTTCATAAAATTTTATCTTGTGAATCTTAAAGCTAAATCCTTTGTTAATCTTATATTAATACTAATTTCATTTATTAGTATCATTAAATAATACTATAATTAAATCTTTACAATACTAATGAATACAAAGATATTTCTAATATTGACTAAAATGAAAATTTATCATTTATATTATAATATATCTATTATGATTTTTTGCTAGTAAGAATCCAGCAGTCAACCTTAGATTATTAATTAAAACCCTATAAGAAATTTATATACGGAATTGTATACGATAATAATACGTTTTAATATTCGTAAAAAATGTATAAAATATACTGAAATTATGTATAATATATACGTAATCAATTAC
>CAMKVN010000396.1:0-30194 GCA_946474995.1 Funneliformis geosporum | reverse complement strand
CTCAAAGTGTTGCAACTTAAGTTGCAACTAGTTAAAAATTTTAAAAATAATTATGGGAACCATCTTTAATTTAGATAATAAGATATTTAACCTAAATATTAACTGTTATTAACTGTTTAAATATATAAATAATATTTATATTTTCATATTTCTTATTTTTAGATTTTATTCAAAGTATAATCCTTTTTAGCTTTATATTTAATCTTTATTAATATCTAATTACAATGTATTAATAATACTCTTTAATTTTATATAGCTTTTGAAATTCATTTTTAACTTTACAATAACATAAAATATGATTTATTTATCTTAATAAAATGGTACATTTAGAATGATCAGATTTTTATAGTAATTCTTTTTTCTTTTCTTATTATTAAAGGGTGATAGGTTAAATTTGATTCTAGGAAATATAGAATTAGATAGTTTTCTGTTTTTGATTGAAATTTTTGTATTTTCTTAATTTTTGTATAATAAATTCACAATTCAAATAATGATTATCTTTAAGTCTTTATAATAATATGGATAAAAATTTCATTAAAGTATATCAAATAATCTAAATATCATAATAATTGTAATTTATTTCATTAATTTTTAAAAAACTTGTTTATGTTTACGTGAAATATTTACACTAAAAAAAAAAAATTTTTTTCAAATACGTGAAAATTATAAAGGGAAAAGGTTATCCTATTAAGAATCCTTGCGAATTAACATTAACCCATCGAAACCGGGCACCAATAGATTTGTAGTTCTTGGATCTTTTGTAACGTGTTCATTAAACCTGTGTAAATTCTTTGCATTATCATAAAGACCTTTCGGAATATGATTTTCACTTGTTTCTGGTGCATTCGGATCATAATTAGGTACTTTTTGCACACATCCATAAAAAAGCGCTTTTTTAAACAATTTTTTTTACACAAAATGCGAGAATTAATATATTTTTTTTACTTTTCTTTGAAATAAACTAAAATCAATAAATTAATTATATACCATTATCGGCTACGATAATCCCTCTGTTAGAGAGGAGGTCACGTTCGAGAATTGTTTCGTAATAATTGACGTATCCTGATTTGTTCGCATCTAAATATTTATGTTTTGTTCTAAATTATTGAACCCTTGTAAAAAAAAGGAAAAAAAAAATTTTGTCCTACCAATAAAGATCAAGTCAAAATGCGTGGATTTTTCAAAGCTTTGTAACCTTTTTTTTTAAAAAAAAAAATCACATTATCTACCCGAATCAAGATCAAACAATATATATATATAAAAAATAGATACTAACGTATTCAAACCATCACCAATCCTAATCTCAACAAGGTCATCCATTCCGGTTTCTTTTACATTCTGTAAAGCAACTTTGGCAAACCCTTCATCCTTTTCACAACTAATAACCCTTCCTTTATTACCTTTAATACCTTCAGCTAAACATAATGCTGAATAACCTGTAAAACAACCTAATTCTAATACTTTACTTGCGTTCATTACTTTACAAAGCATAGTTAATAAAGATCCTTGTAATTGTGATACCATCATATGCCCGTCTGCGGGATATTCTTTATGAGTTCTTTCATAAACTGTTTGTAAATAAGGAGGTTGTGGTGTTGAATGTGCAATGGCATAAGTGCCCGATTCCTTAAGTAGGAATGCATCGGATGAATAACGTTTTGGACTACTGTGAAAAAATAATTGTTGCGATAATTTGAAATGAGAATTCTGCGAACGCAAAATAATTCGAGAACGTGAAAAGAAAGTATTTAATGACATTTTTTCATATATACAGTAATAGACCTGAATTATCAAATCGTATTTTATTTAGAAAAAAAGGTACTAGTGTTTATTTAAACGAAATAAAAAATTTATTATTTTTTTTTTTTTTTAAAAAACGTGTTACATTCATGTTCTTTGATTTGTAAGATGTTCTACTTGTCAATGATCTTCTACTTATGTAATGAATAAATAAACGTGACCTTTAAATATTATTTAAAATCTCAATAAAACATAAAATATTTTTGATTATAAATAAAAAACAAATAATTATTATTTAATATCCTATTAGCGGTAACGACATCAATCCATAACCAACTGTAACAATGGTAATCAGCGCAAGAATAGATGCTGGAACTCCAATTTTTATAAAATCAATTGTGGTTAAATATCGAACACCCATCTCGTCTTCCATCATGATTGCATTCATATTAGGGAAACCCGAGATCGGCAAACCCATGGCTGACGAGCACATCAACACCGATCCCTATAAGATGAAAACAAATAAATACCTTAATTAACATTTTCTTCGGTTATGATAATTAAGAAAACCCAAGAATAGAAATAATACAAACCATAACCAATAGATTTGGATGTGGATCACTTAATTTTACACCAATTTCAAAAACGATGGGTAATATAATCAAAGCTCCAACGGTATGGCTAATGAATGTTGCTACCACGAGTACAAGTGATGAGAAAATTACCAAGACTTGCCATGGGTGTAAATCACCAACCATTGACTGTATACTTTTAGCAATTGTATGTAATAATCCTGAGCTTTGTACGGCTCTACCAAGGGCTATACCACCCATAGCAAGTATAATTACAGTCCATAAGAAATTGTTGAAATCCTCCTTGGTGAGAATACCTGATCCAAAGAATAAAACCAATGGTACAATAGCAATAACTCCCATATCACCAAAAAAGGCTTCCAACTTTTTTTCAACGCACCAAAGGAGAATAGTAGTCACAGTCACTATAATTACAAATATTTGTGTTCCAGTCCATGGATCCTTAGACGACCTAATAGGATGAATTATTGAAGAATTTTTCGTTGGCTCATAATTCCAAACAAGTAAGAGCCATGTCAAAAGATCGACTAGGATACACAAAGGAATTGCAATAAAGAACCATTGAATCCACGAAGGTGGAGATCGTTCCATAATACCAATTGCGATAATGTTTTGAGGAGATGAGATGGGGGATGCCATGCCTCCAACGTTCGAAGCTAGGGCAATCCCAAGAATTAAACAACGTCCAAAATTACTATTAGGCGGTAAGTTTCTGAGGATTGGCTATGATAAACATTTGAATCAAAATATCAATTATAGAAAATATATCTTGAGCTCGATGCTTTTTTATACATACTTGAATAAGTGACAGACATAGCACTGGTGCCGCAACGTTGCTTATCCACATACTTGCAAAAGTAGCGACGAACATATTTGCCAAAAGCACAAAACTAGGTTTCGTCCCAGCTTTAGATAACACAAAAGTTGCCATCATTTTTGCTATATGATATTTACTTAAAGCACCCGCAATAGCAAAACCTCCCAAGAGCAACATAATGACTGGTGAAAACATTGCTTGAAATATTTGTTTTGCTGCATCATTTGCACAAAGACGATTATCATGATCGTCACGTAGAACGCGTAAACAAACGACCAATAAAGGAACCGCAAGCGAAGTAACAAAGAGTGGTATAACCTATATGGATCGTATGAAAATTGATGATAAGGTTTATGATGTTATGAAATGAACCCAATTAAGTTCACGATTTACCTCAGTTGCCCATAGAAGACTCGCAAATATCAATATTGCAAAGCAATATCTTTGCTCTTCTCTCTTGAAAAAAGAAGCATCCAGTAGGAATACAAACACTCCAACGCATATTGATAAAATGATCGCATTCTTCCAGAAAGTGCCAGACACATTTAGATTACCGAAAGGTGTTGTGATTTTGGAAGTCACTTCAAGTGAATGATCTACAGTAACCGGAGCCTTTATGCCTACGGCATGTGATTTTCTTTCTAAACCAATAATATCTCTCCATATAGTATTCCTTTCCCAAACTATGAATTCTCTCAAATGAGTTTTAAGCTCTCTAATAGCAATATCCATATTAGCATTTGTACATAAATTGGCATAAATTTCTTGGACTTTCAAAATCTTTTCTTCGAGTCTTTGACGAGTTGGATGCCTAAATGGATAAGATTCATTCACGACATTGTTAAGATAAGATGATTTGAGTCTACTATTAGTTATTTTGTCGTATTTTTTCAAAATTTTTGAAAAACCTGTATAATTGAGAGAAACAAATGATTTAAGTTCAGATAACCAAACGAAAAGTTCAATGGTTCGTTTCTTTAATCGTATTTTCTGATTGTCAAGTGATGAAGGAGTCCACAAGTAAGAAAGCCGGTTATCCGAAAAATCAACTTCGGTTGATACTCTTGATCCGCCTGTTGGATGCGAGAAATGATTTTCAGCTTCATCATCATCACTACTCATGAATGACACAGCAGCATCAGAAGTAGACCTAGTTCTCCTGCTAGAAACTCTTTTACGAGAGTTTGAACCTTCACCAGACTGATTAGACCTACTTAAATTGAAGGCATTACTGTGGATGCTTACATTATCTTCAAGATTTTCAAATACAGCGTAATCCGCAATTAATATTTCAACCTCTTCAAGAAATTCTTTTTCTTTACTTAAATAAAAGGAATTGATTTTTGCGAGTTCTTTATCAAGTGCAGGGATAAATATTGCGTTTGCACGAGTTTTAGCATCTAATAAAGGAGACTCCTCAGAATCTGAAGCAATCAACGTATCACCAGCAGCAATAATAGAGCATGCGACTATGTCTCTCTCGATTTGATAAATAAGTTTCTTGAGATTTGAGTATCTGTTTGTTTTAACGAGTTGTTAAGAAATAAAATTAAAAGGTGTAACGTTTATATATATAAAAAAAAATTTATTTCAAAAGGATACGCAAGGTAATGGTCAGCCCAGTCAGGGACCGAGTTGAATTGAATTGAGTGCGAAAACTTCATGTCTGCAGGTCAAATCAAAAAATCCCCAATAAAAAAAAAATAGCTCCCAAAATATTTTAGTTGGGTTTATATGGTAAAAAAGATTTGAAAGGAGGAAACTTGATGAAGAACATGATTAATCTACTTGTGGTAAAATCTGTCTCCTGATCTACTCAATGATCGAGCTCTATTTTTGCATGTTTTCAAATGTAAATGTATAAAAACTTGAAAAAATCATATAAGGAAAAAATGAGTATAATAAATATTGACTCAACAAAGAATTTTGACGTAAAAAGATGTCCAATTAAAACTTCACGTGGAAAAAATGATAATCAGTTCAACATGTTTTATATTGCTTATATAATCTATCACGAGGACAATTCGTTAACTATTTTTATTCATCCTACCATAAAGAGTTCGTTTTTAAGAGATATTTCACTATAAAAGAAATTCATTAAATGGAGGTTTACCATTTATAATAAAATCATTAAAATTAAATTACTTTTTAGGTTTGGCGTTGTGTATTATATTAATTATTAATATTGCAACTTAAATTCGTAACACAATGTATTTTTTGTTAGCATCTTTAATTTTGGTTGGAATTATTCTGATCTTGTGATTTTGTGGCAATCAAAAAAATTCAGCCAAGAATTAGCCACCTGACTTTTTAATGACAAAACATGATGACAGTAGTACAGAGTACATATATAAAAATGTCATAAAATTTGGTTTTTGGCGTAATACTTCAAAGTTATTTTAGAAGAAATGAGACGCATATTTATTTTTATAGTTTCTTTATGTATTCTACGTACACTTGGTCAATTGATTGAACCAAAATACTTTTATAGGAGTATGAATAGTGATGAAAGAAAAAAATTAAATATGCAAGATAATGAAGAAAGTATTTTAACTGGACCTCCGACTTTAGATGATATATTACCCATAGAAAGAGATCTAACAGTTTTCGTCGATTTCTTGAAAGCGTCTAAAGAACTGGTAAGAAAGAAATTCTTAAATGAATAGTCTTTTTTTTTAAAGAAAAATGAAGACCAACTTTTTTTGTAATTTAAAGTCTAATATCATCGCGAATCCAGATTTATCCCTCACACTCTTCGCACCTACCAATTCAGTTTTTCGTAATTTAACTCATAAACCAAGTCATGTTACGAATCAGTCGGAAGATCCAATAGAAAAAGTACAAAAATTCGCTTTAAGATATGTTGTTCCATCAGTTTATTCATCTTTTTCGGATGGTGAACTGTTGGATACCTTGAAAGAAGGTTCAAAAATTAAAGTGGAAAAGAATGAGGACGGTTCTTACAAATTAAATGGAAGGATAAATACGATTTCAAGATTGGAAGCAGAAAATGGAGTAGTTTACAAGATTGATGGAATTTTAGAAGAGGAATAATTCAAAACAATTTATTATATTCTTTCGATGCTAGTTTATTAGTGAATTTTCTAATATCAATATCTTTAATTTAATATCATACCGAAATATAACGCATCATGTAAAATTTATAAAATATTATTAAAGTATGTAATAATTATAAAAAATGAAACGAGAGTTGAAGTAATCGCATTTTTTAATGTATCGGTATTTTCAAAATTAAAGTGTGATAAAATTGGCTATGTGGTAAGCAAATATCGCAGGTAATATTGCAAAATAATTCTTTTATCCTATAAATTGTCTGTCTTTATTTAACAGTTTAGCTTTATCGAAAGAAAATAATCAACTTTTCAACACACGATCACAAGATATCAAAAGATGGACATGATGATTGGTTGGCGCGCATCAAAAAATCGATTATAATTTTTGCTTCGTTAGTATTATTAGTATGGGGATTTGTTATCTCTTGTTTGCATATTTTTAACCCCCCTTTTTTATAGATTTACCGAAATGACTTGCTGCAAACTTCTCACATTAAGTTTGAAGGAAAGGCGTAAAATTATCTAGTATAGAAAAATGGAATTTTTGTATATTCGATGACCATTTCTTTATACACGCGAAGATGATTTCTTCCTATAATTGAGGCCAAGTTTCCTTTTGACGATGAGCCAGTAGAAGTGTATGTAGTAAAAAAGCTCTAAAGCACGTATATATTATAAATTGAATTTACATAAACCCAAATTTAAGTTTAAAAATTAAGAGTTGTTTCGTGCATTTCAACAAGGATTATGATGTACGAGGAAGTTGGTTAATCAGAGAGAGTATTACAACATCGTCGTGATTTTAATACGCGGAAAAAAAATAAAGAAAATTATGATGACAATTATACAAAATTTGATATTTTAATGTCTCTCGATAAAATAATTGTTATACTTAAAGAGCTTCTGATGAACGTCGACGAGTGAATCAAACGTTTAAAAAAAATTTCTTATTGATAATGAAATTAGTGATCCAATTACATAAATAATACAACCATTTATTGTTATTGTAATAGATGGCTGCTTCAGTTTGGACTTTTGATGCTATCCAAGATTTAATACATCTTCGATGAAAACAAACCTTGAAATTGCCAGCAATGTTGAACATGCTGGCATTTGGAATAAGAAATTAATATAATTCTATCCAAGATTAGGACATTATGTCTGGACAAAATAACCTAGGACTAGAGAAAAAAAAATTAAAAAGCTAAATTAAAGATTTGGATAAAACATCTTGATAAATAAAGGTTTCTAACGAATTGAAATAGCTTAATAGCAACTTTATTTATTTTTATTTATAGCATTAATTTTATTTTAGTATAACTTTTCTAAAAATGAATTAATTGGCATTCATTGAAATCGAAACATAGCAGAATCATGTAACTTTCACCTAGAGTTTTATGTGACAATCCTATTTGTCATCACTATATGTCACGCGTTAATTTTGACCAGAACTTTTATTTTTGGAAAACTAATTACATTTGCAACAAAGCCAAGATAATTAATTTTTTTGTGAAAAATATAGGTAACTTTCAAGAATCAATCACAAGACATTATTCAATATATGCATGATATTCTTTACCAATTTCCATACGGAAAGGTATTTTAAAATGGTTAAAGTAATACAAAATTTCTTATTTACTAATGAATCACCAATTATAAATAGTTACTTCTTAATTTAATAAGTTGGAGTCCCAAAATCGGACATTTAGATAGATTTTGAACATCTTTCCAAATTTAACAATACCTCTCCATTGTAAAATGAATGAATTTGGTACGTAAATATTTACATTAATATAATTACTAACAAATCCATTTTAGTATTTCTATTCATTCTATTTTGTAATAAAATTAGAAAAAAAAAAATAATATTTGTTAAAAAAAAAAAAAAATTTTCTAAGAGTGAGTTTTGATAACACCAAAAGGCATATTATTCGCTTTAATTTTTTAGATAATGGCCATCAAGCAACAATACTAAAAAAAATTACAATCCGCAAATGTCGATATATCGCTGATCGACTAGTTTCAAAATTTTTTTGAAACTGGATATTCAGTATATGCATGTTTCAATATTATTTATCATCAAATAGCAAAATACGATGGAATATTTAGCTTTTAATAAAATTATTATTATTATTATTATTATTTTATAATATGATTAATAAATCTCTTGACTAAACTGGACTGAACTAGTTTCAGTTTTCGCCAGAAATTTATTTTGTAAATACAGTAACTTAATTTTTAAGATTTCACTTTTAATTTTTAATTTTTTTCTTTAAATTGAGTTCCCGTTGATGAGAAACATTTTCTTATTTATAGATCAAAGAAACTGCTGACACTTCATGTTATCTTCGACCACACCGACATGTACAATCTCTTTTTATTGTCAAAGACGTGAACTTTACAATTGGTACAATCCGAGAATATTTCTTGCTTTCCACATCCGAAATATCCTTTCAAAGAAAGAGTATGCTAAAATTGCTTACAAAAGCTGAAATTATGAATGAAATGAAAGAAAGATCATATATTCTGATCATGTAATTTTTGATTTGATTAGTTTATACGATGAAGTACGAATCGTAACCTGAAAAGCAAATAAATAATCTAAACAAATTACGAAGACTAAGCTAAGCTACTTGAACCTGAAATATAGATTTTCGGGATAAAATAAAATAAAAAGCTCACGATAAATTTTGAAAAAGGCAATATCGGTTATTTGATTCAAATTAAATTAACTATTAATAGAATCAGCCATTTAATTAATAATGTTAATCATTACCTTTTATAATTCCCTCATGTTGTAAAAGGTCAAATTTTGTTTCATTTCAAAAAACTAGTATTTTTCAAAGATTATCATTCTTTTTTGGGGAATTTGTAGAATATGTGGTTATTATTATTATTATTGAACACTGCCTATCAAATTAAATCTCGGAATTTTACAAAAATCCGATACAATCAATCGCCATCATAAATTTCAAAAAATTCTTTGGACGTAAAAGAAATCCAAAGAACCTAACTACTGTATAACCTAATTAGAAATGTTTGGAGAACTGCTTAACGGCGTAAGCAAGTTTTTTTATTATTATTATTATGATTGGTTTTAATATATAAAGAAAACAAAAAAAAAACTAGTACAACGTCCCAATTTTATATCTTTGTACACCATCAAATCTAACATTAAGCGATTTTGGGTAGAATTATAAAAATAACGTCACGCGCATGTGGAAAAAAGAATTAACATCGATTATTTTTGTTAATTTATTAAGGTGCAACAAATAATATTATGTTGCATAGTACGACAAAGTAGATATTTTACTAACGGAGAAACCTAAGCTTTCAAAAAGTTTCACTTTTCTTATATTTTATTATTCAACCAGTACAAAAAAAAAAAAAAAAAAAAAAGAGCTTTTAATTAAATAATATCCTCTCTTTTTCCTTACCTTTTTCCCCCATTATTGTACATTCCATATAATGGCGTCAACACGACGCATCTCGAAATATCTTTTACTCCTACTTATCGGTTTATTCCTTGTGAGTATTGCTTTTCCTATCGCAAATGCACAAGAACCAAAAGTACCGGACGATGCAAAAACTCCAGAGGCTCCACCCAAAGAACCAGAGAAACCAGAACAGCCCAAAGACGCTCCTAAGGACGCTCCAAAAGACGACACTCCTAAAGACCCTCCTCCACCTGTAAGATTTTACTTTATTTTGTATTTAAAAAATTTTTTTTATCTATTTATTCTTACAAAAAACATTTTGAAGAAACTTAATTTTAATTAAAGCGAACTGTGTAATCGTAGTTATTTGAATAGTATATTAAACATTTAGAATGAAAAATTCATTGATATAATATAGGACATTTATTTACGAATTCTCCATTTATTCTTATAATTTACTGTAAGAAAAAATTTGGATAGAAATTTTTTTTATATCATACATAAATTTAAATTTGATAACGGAAATTAATATAACATATTCAGGTTGAGAATTATAGTTAATTAAATTTTCATTTCTACATTGATAAAGGAACAGCCAAAGGAACAACCAAAGGAACCAAAAGAACCAAAAGAACCACCAAAGGAACCACCAAAGGGACAGCCTGACCCTGACCCTGACCCTCAACCTCAACCACAACCACAACCACAACCTCAACCTCAACCTCAACCTCAACCTCAACCTCAACCTCAACCTCAACCAAAAGATCCTAAAAATCCACCAAAGAATGACGACGACCCAGAACCACAACCTAAAAATGATCCCAAAGATAATCCTAAACAGCCACCACAACAGCCAAAGCAACCTAACCCCATAACAATTACATCATTAACTACAGTTTCTGGTGGTACTGCTACCGGACCACCAATTCCAAAAAAAGCAAAAGGTGCTAATCAGAATACAGAATCAAGTGATTCAGGTGGTAATGTTATTACTGCCGCCATTGTTGTGGCTACCGTTGTTGTTTGTGCAGCAATAGGTATTTGGATATTTAGAAAATGGAAACTTACGGTAGATAAAATAATTTTTTAATTGCATAAAGTTGAAAGAAATCTTGCAAAAATTATTAATAACGTTTAATTTTATTTCATTAGCCTTCGAGGAATTTCAAAGAGAAAATTCAACCAGTTAATTTTGCTCCACGGACGCATGAATCAGATACAGTATTTTTGCGTGAATTAAATGAACCGTGAAAATGGATTGTAATTTGGTAATTAATTTAGTTTACATAAAAATTAATAATTATATTTATTCATTAATTTTTTTTTTTTAATTAACATCATTATTTAAATATATTATATTATTCGCACGCAAACCCTAAATCATTTTATATATATATATACATGTAGAATTACTTATTTAATCATAGACGAGATTTTTTTTTTCCCTGAAAAAAAAAAAAATTGTATTTTTGTCGGGGGTTTTTTTTTCTCGTTTTTTTTTTCCTGATCCTTTGTACTTTTGCTTTTTCTTGTGAAACCTTTAACTTTTATATACATTTATATATCGGCCTATTTTTAATAACAAATTATGTAGTCTATGTTAGTTACATACATACATAAAAACATTGAAAAATTAATGTAGGTTTTATATATAAAAAGAAAGTATTTATTTTTTTTGTTTTAAAGGATAATTTACTCTTTATTGTACAATTCCATAAAAAAAAAAAAAGCATTTTTTATTTTTTGAAAAAAGAAAAATACTTTTTTTTTTATTTTTTTGAAAAAAAAATTATTTATACACAACTATAATGTCCCCTTTTTTTTAATTAATTTTTTAATTTTTAAAAAATTGTGACGGGGTAATTTTAGTAATTCATCGGTAAATGAAGTTAAATATTTAAATATAAAGGAATTCAAGGAAATATAATATCTATCAGTATATACTTATTTATAGAGATAGGTTAAACTATACTTACAAGCTTATAAAGGAGTAATCATAAAAAAAAAAGTATTCTCATTGAGAAAAGTTTTTTTTTATTATATTTTTTTTTATTATTTTATTATTTTTAATTATTATAGTAATTTTTTTTTTCTTTACACATAAAATAATATATTTATCTGTCATTTATTTTCATCATTTTTTGTTTGGTTATTATCCTAAATTTCGGTTTCTAATGATTTGGGATCAGATTTTAAATATGGGTATGGGTGGTAGGTGTAATGATAGTTTAAAAAGAGATTTATTGCATTTTTATAAAACAAGAAACTTTTTTTTTTGGGCTGGAATTCTAACCAAAAAAAAAATAAGGAATAATGAATAAATATACGTATAATATTTATCAGTTGTTTTTAATTTTTTATTAGTATATATTAATCTATAATAAAATTAGTACATTAATTATAATTATTATTATTATTATTAAGTAAAGTTTGCTTATTGACGGCCCCACCCTTGCCCTCTGATATTTCGTGATGGTGTAAAGATAGGTAATGGATGTGCTTCGGTATTAAATACATATTTATCAAGTGGAATTTGATCATTTGAACCAAACAACAAATAAAGATACTTTAAAGTCTCGGCCTAACGAAACGAAACTCATTAGCGATTTTTTAAAAAAAGAAAAGCACAGGTAAGACTAACCAGCCAGAATGTTTCCATTTTATCTCTTCTACCAGGCGGAATAGACGTAACGTCGTTAAGTGATGTGTAACCACCATCTTCAAACTTTGCATATTTCTCAAAAGCTTCAAATATTTTCCACCCCCATTCACTGTAGAAATCAAGTAAATCAAGTAATATGAATGAATTTGTCAAATTGACGCGTTTTTTTTATTTTTTTTTTAAAAAAAAGTAACACTTACCGATATTGAACATCGCCCGTTAATCTCCATAGTATAAATAGACTTTCAACTGTTTCGGGTCTAAGCAAATTATGACTTTCTAATCGTTTTATATGTATATCTTTTGCTTTGTTTGATGAATCCGATAAACTTGTGAAATATGCAATTTCTGGCGCCAATCCTGTTGCCGTACGGAAATACATTTCTGCACAAGTCCTTGTCAGTTCTTTTCCTATCCTCAAATCCTCCAATTCTTTAAAACTCAGATGTTCCATTTCACGTATAGATTTTCCAAGTGTAACTCCTAATGCCAAGTTACCACCCATAAAACACACTAAATGATCCATCTTTGCATTTATACTATCATTAAAGCCTAAAAGTTCTCCGATATACAAAAGTTTTGATGGAGATGAATAATCAACGAGATGCATCTTTACACCGTCTATCGATTGATCGTACATCCTTCGATATATAGGTTCATTTTGGGATGTCTGCAGATATTGTTTCAGAAGATATTCTTTATGATAGAAAGAAAAAAAGTAATAATTTTTTTAATGAATGTCTATTAAACAAAATGATTATAACAAACCATAATATCAAATACCATAATAACTATCACCACGAGCACCCAATGTAATGGTTTCCCCGACGAACTTTCCATCATCTGGGCTATTAATGTATTATAATTTAATGTTAATTTTTTTTTAAAAAAAAAAAATGATACATGTACACAAGTATATATTGCATACTTTATTAGTATTGGGGCCAACCCATCAATCTTTTCAAGTGAATCGATTACAAACATAACATCTTCGGCCTTGTTCCAATATTCCTTATTATCAGTAAGATGGCTTAGATATTTAAGTTCCAATTGCAATGTCGCAGCTTCAGATGTTGAACTGAAACCTCCAGAGTAATGTGATACAAAGCCTTTCCGCAGAGCCAAATTAACATATGCATATGGAATTCCTGATGAAGAAGCAAAGGCACCTAGAAGACGATCCCCCAAATCAATTGCTTTGGATAAAAATAATGTATCATTACCAGATAAATGGTATGCACTTAACAATCCTCCAAGAACACGAATAGTTGTTTCAAAAACATTTACATTGTGATTTTGATCAAAATCCAAGCTATTTGCAACCCATTCACGAGCACGTTGATAATCGTCGTTTAGACCCATTATCAAAAGTGTATCTATTGAATCAACAATTGTAAAACCTATTCCAATTTTAGTAAGGTTTGACCCTCTATGTGAAATTGGATGATACTCATCACATCCCCATGCGTCACGAACATAACCATCCCAAGAGTGCTTGAATGCTTTTCGAACTGCATTTTGACGTTCTTTCCAATTAACATGAACTACTGAAGTATGTGCTGGAGACTGATTTGGTGTTTCTATAGGTGGCTGTACAATTTTATCAAAAGAATCTTTATCAAAAATTGGCTCTTCATATGAAGTCAAACCAGCGTTCCATTGATTATAAGTTACAAATAATAATAATATACATAAAACGGCTAATACTACTCGAAACCACGTCAAACGCAAATATCGTTTCTAATTATTAAAAAAAAGAGGTGAAAGTTTACTCTTTTTTCTTTCTAGAAAGAGCGTAATATATTAAAAAGTTGGCTTTTTTACCATACAAGAAATTCGTACTTTCGAAGCTTTAGCGTTGTCATAATCTGTAAATAAGAAAACGATAAATATAACATGCGAATTGAATTTATTAGTAAATCTGCAATTTTATTTACCATCCCGGGACATGGGTAACATTTCTTCAAAAAATAAAATATAATAAACTAGGTAAATGATTGATGTAATTCAACTATTATATCATTTGTTAATTTTTTAATTCCATACTAACTTTAAATGGAAATATAACAACCAAAAAGAACTTTTATAGGTGTTTCAAAAAATTTTGTATATCGTAAAGCAAACAACAAAATGGAGAAAAGCAATATTAGATCAAAACGTTCTATGAACATTAAGACGTCAATAAAGTTTGACAACAAGGATCTTGACGAGTACAAACGCGACGTTGAACAATCGGTTACTCGTCGTTTGTATAGTCCACAGGTTGAAAGTTTGGCAAGGAATAGGCCTAGTTTAACCAAAGACGATTTTGTACCTCGTGAAGGTCAAGTTTCAAACGGCAAACTGTATGATCCTTATACTGACCAAATGATTAACAGCTGGCAAGAGACGAGTTTTGGACAACAATTTCGACGAGCAGAAAACTATGAAATGAATTCTCGCAGTTTTAGCAAGCATTCACGTGCAAATAGTGCTAATGAATCACTTATGACCAAAACAAACGATTCGAATCGCCGTAAAGACGTAACACTTAAAGAAGTTACGAATCCTAATTTGGAAGCCTTAACGTTACTCACAAAAGAACTTGTTCAACTGGAAAAAAAGGTTTCTGAAGCTTCTGATCAATTTTCCAAGGGTATGAATGGTGACAACAGCGATTCAATCATTAATATTTATGATGAAAATTTCTGGCAAGAAAAAATCTCACTACACTTATCGTAGGTTTCGGCTTTTTTTTATTTTGACATTAAACATCTTTTATTTTTTTAAACACTTATGTTTAATAATTTGTTTTACAGATTGGCTAACAAGTATTTCGAGTATATTCATCTTAACTATCCATGTTCTGTCAAAAAAGACATTGAAACGAAATGTTGGAAACACGGATTCTATTTATTGATCGAGCAATTCCGCCAAGCAATTACTCTTAATAAACATCGATCTAAAAATAGGTCATCTTTATCATTTGTTACTTTGAATAAATTCAATATGTTTCTGAATGAAGCGGAATTGTTTTATAAACGATTACTAAAACAGATTGCCAACGACACAAAATTGAGTAAATCGATCGAGAAAAACAAACCTCCAAGGTGGATACGTTGTGTTAGTTGTTTAGGGGACATTACTCGATATCGATGGAATTATGGTATAGAAGATCAAGAGAAGGCCAAAGAGTTTTGGGCCAAGAGTGCTTCCCGTTGGTATCGTTTGGGAATTCACCTCAATTCGAACAATGGTAAAAATTAACGATTCAGCATTATTGCCTGCTTAAGGTATAATTATTGTTTTTATTTTTATTTAATTTTATTTTAATTATTTAGGAAAATTTTATAATCATTTGGCCATATTGGCAGGTCAAGACGAACTCAGAACACTTTATTATTATTGTCGAAGGTATATAAAGTGCAAATGACATTGTTTTTTCTCTTTGGATGTAAAGAATAATAATAACTTAAAAGCTTCTATTCAAGCCTTATGGTTAATACTCCTTTCATGAATGCTCGTGAATCTCTCGTCGCGTTGTTTGAAGCCAATCGACAACTTGTAGTAAGCAACGTGAAGCAGAAGCCAAAAGGAAAACGTGGATATTTGCAGAAAGACAACTTGAAGACTAGGAATTATTTGGATAACCAATCTTGTGAGAATATATTTGTTCGACTTCATGGAATGCTTTTCACAAAGATTGGACTTGAGAGTTTTGATGAAAACTTTCAAATTTTCTTGGATAAATTGTTCAAAATGAGTGTTGATATTCAAGACACAGACAGTACCAATTGTTGTTGGATGAAATTTTATTTGTTTCTAGCAGTCATTAATTTATCAAGCTTATACAATTATGGCAATAATGAAAAGTCTACCATTGGTCAAGCTATCAAGTTGCAAATAAAAAAAGAGGATGACATGGAACCTTTAGATATCGATCCAGCCTTTGCTCAAGAATCTAGGATTACTTTTATTATTATGAATCAATTTATGTCAAAGTATCTTGAGTTTGAAAATTTTCAAGATGAACCTGAAGTTACTGAAGGGTGGCTTTTGTATTGTGAGATAATCTTGCTTTGGATGGTAGCAAGCGGAATATTCAATAGTCTTACTGATGCAAGCAATAATAGTGTTTGGAGAAGTGTAATAAGAAAGCTCATCTTTCCTGGAACTTGGGGAATTCTTGCACGTTTTATTACAAAGATCATACATCAAATACCTCCTTTAATCAAAGAAAAAATATTAGATTCCGTAAACTGTGACCCCGAACAAAAGTTCATTCAGATTCAACCTCCACCATTAACTGAAGATTGGGAATTGCGTGGAATTTCATTGTTGCAATCTATTTACCAACACAATCTATTTGAAAGCGCAAGTAAACTTAATATCAACTTTGTTGACTCAGACGTGGATGATATCATAAATATCCCTAATGTTGAAAATAACTTTAGTTTGGATCAAGATGAAAAGATACGCAGAAGAGTTAGAATAATGGAATTGGGGTGCATATTAACTAAGGTATGTTTTTCATATATATTGTCCCCACTTTTTTGATGATAAGGTCGTAATTATTAGATGAATTTTTATAGAAAGTTAACGGATTCGATTTTGATATAAAAGAAGATTTATTCACTGCATCTTCCGAATTAAATAAAAATATGGAATCTGAAGATGACGATATATTACATCAAACTTCAGAGTTATCTATTGATGAAGATGAGAATGATATATTAAGAACTACGGAATCTACCTTCGAAGAATACAGTGAAGACGACGATGAAGGAATAATGGAATTAAAAGTATGCAAACTTCTATATACTAAATAATATAATTCATATTTTTGTATTTTGACATTCATGAAAATTTTCATGTTAGTCTCGTCGTCAAGAATTAGAGACACTTTTAGCCGTAAGTCGTAATGATGTACATAATTATAAATCAGCGAAATTCTCGTCAAAAAAATATAGGAAGGTTAAAAGAACATTCTCAGAGAAAAAGGAATCATCCGTTCTCTGCAGAGTTGCTCCTGGATATACAAAAATTGTCGTCGATACTAACTATCTTATCGGAGATCTTGAAATGGTCAAAAAACTTATTAAAAGTGAAAAATGGATTATTGTTGTGCCTTTAGTTGGTATGTATAGTGATCAATCTACATTATTTTAGTTTCCTTAATTTTTATTTAAACAAGCTGCTCATTTAATATTTATTAGTTATTACTGAGTTGGATGGATTAAAACTTAATCCTTCACCCCTCGGACATGCTGCATCTGAAGCACTCATATACCTCAATGAAATCATTTATAAGTCTAAGAAAATTAAAATACAAACGAGCAAGGGTAATTATTTACCTAGTATTAATTTTAGCGAGGAATTTGATTTCGGTGATGGTGAAGACAAGAAGAAAAATTTGGACGACCTTATTTTGGGCATTTGTTTATGGCATGCAAAGCATCACGAAAATCATGGTACTCGCGATAAATCCAATGAAGAAAGAAATAAAGATCATAAAAATGAAGTGGTTGTGTTGCTTACAAATGATCGCAACCTCAGAGTAAAAGCTCGTGCTAGGGGTGTTGATGTTGTAGGCGTGAATGATTTCACTGGACTTATTTGATAATATAAGGAAGAGCCGGTATATATATATATTTTTTTTACTCAATTGCGGTTGTGTTCTTTTTTTGTTCAAGAATCTTTAGCATTCGATTGTGAGTTCGGTAAGTTATTTGAATTAATTTTTTTTCAAACGATTGATTTAAAGTCATTATTTTGAACAAATGGGGCCTTTGCAATAGAAAGGGAAGAAAATTAAAAAATGAGTTAATGCTAAATTTGAACATATTTCAGCCTAAAAATCATTTTTGACAAAGTAAAATTGATTTTTTCCGGCAGTTTCCCCTCTTTCTTTTGCAAAGACCCCAAATTTATAATCGGAATCCTTATATTCTTATTATATTTTAGGTTGTGATTTTTTTTATCACTGCAATGAAATCTTTGATTATGAGATGAGTTCAGCGTCGAGGGTTGGAGATTGTAATATTCTCATATTACCAAAAATTACTCACCTAGTTCAGAGATTTTAAATAACTCACGCAAGATTGTCACAATTCTTGAATATTGATTCTAGCCGTTCAATATAGAAAAGAGAACATTCGATGGTTTATTGTAATTGTATTGATTATCTTGATTGTAATTCGTTATGTTCGATATAAAAATTTTTTTTTTTCCAGTTCTATTGCTCTAAATATTTACAATCTTTCTTCTTTATTGAATAAAAATTAAGTTTATTTTCATAAATTACGATTTAATTTTAAGTGAATAAAATAAATCATCATCAACTCGTGATTTTTTGACCTAAATTGTATCATCACATGATTTATCATCCACTTGATTTTGACCGGCATTACGGCATTAAGAAATTAACCTTATGAAAAATAATCAAATAGCAAGTATTATAACAAAAAAAAGAAAGTAGTGATATGCTTATAAAAAACTGCTTATAGTAAATCATACTGAACATTATAGAAGCAAACATTTAGCAGCAAAAAGGTTTGAAGTAGAAACAAAATAAATCTGTTATTAAATGAATCAAAATTTTCAACTTAAAAGTGTTTCATAATATATACAAAAGTTATATAAAAATAAAAGTGTAACACTTTCACAACTTGAAAAAATCTTTTATATAGATATCTGATTTATATAAAGATGCAAAAGTTATTATACAAAATATGGTGATTAAAAAAACAAAGTTAGTTGCTAAAGAAAAAATAAGTAGATTTATATTCAATTATTATATAATTTAAATTTTCTGAAGTATGATTAGAAGGGTTTATGAAAAGGTATAATCTTGTTACAAGAAGAAGAACACATATTATATAAACATCTTCTAATGATCTTTTAATGAAACAACAAAAAATTTTTTTGTTTTATTTTATATAGACGAATCTAACATGATTATTTATTAAAATATATTAGTAATATTGATAAAATACCTGTTATATTTGATTTATCTTATTCAATTACTTTAGATCATTATGACATTTTAATCATTAATATATGTATGAACTACAAGTTATAAATGACTGATGACACAAAATTACTAGCAGTTTGTATTATTAAGCTTAAAAATATACTAAGAGAATCATTTCCTTAAGGAATTCATATTCATATAAATAAAAAAGAATGATGTAATGAACAAAAAATACTCTAGTAGATTGAGAATGTATGGACTTAAAGAAATGTATTTAATAACCTAAGATCTTTTTTAGTTTTAGATTCTTTTCATAAGTATCTTAAAAATGGATTTATTAAGAAGCAAACTAATATTATAGTCATTCCTAACGGTCTTACAAATAAATTATAATCTTTAAACATTACTTTAAAGCAAAGTTAAGATATATTATAATAAATAGATAAATTTTAAAATTAATATTTGCTAGAAAGATTAAATGACCTTCTTATACTATTATAACTAAATAGATAAAAAATCATTTAAGATGAGCTTAACAATATGTTTCTGTCATATGGGTTTACAAAGAGGAATACAAGCATTAATTCCAATTTTTTTGAGGTTACAACATATAGTTTTATCAGAAATAGGTTGATTATATATATAAGCTATCAAAACAATTACCATTTTCTTAAACAAAAACTTTAAGTTCATAATTTTATAAAGCTTTAACTAAAAATGGAAAGGTTAAAAAGTTTTGTATATTTGTTTATTATAAATAAATAAAAAATCATATGATATTTATATCACATGATCATATATGCCTTTGCAATATAAAGCCGGAAAAAATTATATATGCCCAAATATGATTTTTAGGCTAAAATATGTTCATTAACTCACTTTTGATTTTTCCGGCATTCTATTCAAAGGCCCATATGATGTTCTGTCTAAATTTGGCAATAAAAAATTGTCCGCTATATACAGTTAATACAGTTAAGCATTAGTTTACATGCAGTTACTACGCATTAAGACAATCGCACAATACATATTTACAAACTTATAAAAAATATATTATCTATGTTATTAAACATATAGTACATAACTAGGGAACGGGATCCGTTCAAAGTCCGAAGCATGGTATGGTATATAAATTATAATATCATATTTCACAAGATTAATTATTTTGTAACACAAAAGACATAACACATGATAACGTAAACAAAATGTCATTGGTTATCAGGCTTGCCAAATTTGGACGGACAGTGTCCTCCGCTATGCTTCGGACAATAATCATTAAACATTTAAATGTATAGACAACAGTAGGGATTAGAAAACCAAAATCGAAAGTCGAATTGGCAAAAATCAATTTTTGAAACGCTGCAAATCAGTATTAATTTTTCAATTTTTTAAGTATAGAATAGTTATAAAAACTTTTAAAAAAAAAATATTTAAGCAAAATTTGTATTATAATTTTTATTTATTAGAAAATAAAAGCTAAAGATGTTAAAAACAAATTAATCAAATGTTTTTATGTTTCATAAGTTGTGAGCTGTCATATGACAAATTTTTTTTAAAAATAAATTTAGCTTAACTTTGTTCACTTAAGGATTTGATACACAAAAATGAATCCTTCATCATGTTTTTCATTCGACTTTGTCATTATTTTAAAGCTTCAAGATTTCGTCATTTAGCTTGAAAAGATATCTATCGATTTTGTGTAACCGATTTTTGCCGATTAATCGGACTAATGAAGAGATTCAAAATCGTTATTACAATCGACTTTCGACTTTGGCGATTTAATTATACTTAAAAAATGTTTGTTTCACAGACACTGGCATTAATCATTTACTTAATCCCGATTATTAACCAGTGGTCCTATTATTAACAATACTGGGGCTGTCTGATTCGGTTCGTCAGTCCCTGATCTACAGCTTTTTTTTTTTACTAATATCATTACAGCCCTCTGAATCAAGAAAGTATAAATGAAGACATGAGCAAGCGATTTCTTTGATAATCACATCGGATTATTACATTGAAAATTCGGGTCTTAAGAAACGAACACAAGAAAGTGCTTCCTTTATTAATAATATTACGTAATTAATATAATATGAGAAAAAATAGGTATATAACTTTAAAATGCTTAACAATTTTGCAAAAATACAAATGGGAATTATTAATTAAAAAAAGAAAATTGAAATTGAAATGACAGCAGAAATTTCAAATAATTTTGTAAAAGCAGTATTTAAGTTCAAGATCACTAAATTTCCATATATCTACAGAACCATGTATATTAAGACAAGCGTTTCCATTGTATGGACCACGTTTTTTATCTTCTTCCCAACTACCAACAACATGCGCAAAAACAAAGTATGTGGTTGTGCCTGCCGGTAATGTAAAATTGAAATCGTCACCACGACAATAATGGTCTTTTGTATTACCAGCTATGTAATTCAAATTTGAATCTGTCACCCAAATTCGACACCATGTATAATCGGCCAAGTTCCTTTCGACGATAGCAGTGAGACCATCATTTGCTATACACCAAAAAATTAAAAATCAAATTAATTCTTGATTACTTAATAATCGCTATATATGCTCAAGAAGTTTACCTTCAGTAACCGGAACAGATGTTAAGCTATTCATTAAAGCACAAATGATGATGATAAAGGTGAAGGATATAAGAAGTTTCATAGTGGAAAATTCACGTTTTCTTAGTAAGTAATGATAAAAGAGTAGTTGAGAAATATAAAAAAATGAAAATTTTGAAAATTTTATGGCCTTTATAAAATATTTCTTTGCAAATCATATCCGCCGATCTGCAGAATGAGTGCTGGGAAAAAGGACCAAATCGACAAAAATTTTTTTTTTGAAACTGAATCAGAAAATCTACATCTATTTTACTTAGGACTCACCCCATATGATTTTGGCGTGTGGCCTAATGGGTTTTTATATACTAACGTTTTGGCTATTATAATTATAGTTATTTTGAGGATATTTGGCTATTTTCGAATTTTATTTTGTATAGTTTAATTATTTTAGCTAATTTGATAATATTTTTAATTTTAACATTCTGCGAATCGCGATTATAAAATCGTAAATCACATTCAGAATAATGTATTCCCTCTAGTAAAACCATCCGACAACCCTATTTTACACACTATTTCTTTTATTTTTTTTAGAAATGGCTTTCTTACTCCTTTTAACCCCTTCTGAAAATCTGGAATAACACTTTGCTAAGCAGGCACACAGATCATTATCTATGTATCTTTTATGATAATTTTCTAGCCTTAGAGTATATGCCTCTTCGTTAACTGCGACTGTCATTAATATAGTCATTCGGATTCTTTTCAGCTCGCAATTTCTTTAGATAGTTTCCATAGTTTGTGCAAGATTATCATGTTTATTGTCCTTTCGCAATGCAGTTTTTATGACTTTGACTTGCGCTAGTCCTATATCCTTATCAGTGTGTAAAATCTAAACCAAAAATCATGTGCATATGGGTGATATGCTATTAAATCAAGGTACGAGACATAGTAAATCATACGTACTTCAATTTTAATAGCATACCACCCTTATTTATGTGCACAAAATAATTTAATATGCACAGAATTTTTCTAAAAAAACAATTGCATAAAATGTATATAGATCAATGTGCTCAATATCGAATTATAATATTTATTTACAAAAAATCAAAGAATAATTACAAAAAAAAAATTAATTAGTAGTTATTTATAATTATTTTTGATTAAACCTAGGAATCCAATTCCAAAAAGTATATGCTTTTTCATAATCATAATTACTAAAATCTTTAGAACCATTTAAAGAAAGAAGTAAATGAAAATTTAATGTCTGAATTGATATTTTGTTATGCAAATTTGTCTTAATTAAATTTTGATGTGAAAATACATGTTCAACAATACCATTTGATAATAAAATTATTAAAGCTAATTCAATAAGTTTTTTTAAATTGGGAAATAGATCATGAAAACAAATAATATTATTAAAAATACAATCACTAGTCAAAATCATTTCTTTCAGCACTAATACCTTTTGGTAAACATTTAGCTGATTCAGTCATGTGATTTGGCAAAATTTCAGCTTGAGTTATAAAAATTGATAGCTATTTATTACATCACACATAATTTAGCATTATTTTAACACTAATACCTTTCAGTTATAATATTCAGCAAAATTTCAGTTAGACTCAAGATTTGGCAACAAATCAATTATATCATACTAGTCAAAATCAGTTAACCCAATTTTTGCGAAAATTATAAAAATATTTTAAGAGTAATTATCCTAAAGAGAAAATAGAAATCATTCCCAAAGGAATGAAAGAATCATTCCAAAAGAACTAAACAATCATTCTCAAAGAAACAATAAAAATCGTTCCTAAAGAAGTAATGCATCATCATTTTAAAAAACAATTTTTGACATATTCTATTGAAATGATTGGAATGATATATTATCATTCTAAAAGAATATTTTTTTCATTGTTCTTTGAAATAATATCATTATTTTTTCAATAAAATGATATTTTATTCAATGTCATTATCGTTTTGAAAGAATGATTTTATTATCATTTTTTTAGAACAATATATTTTCATTTTAAAAAAAAAAATTTTTTATCATTCTTTTAGAATAATATTTTACATTGTTCTATTAGAACAATATATTATCATTCTGAAAGAATAATATTATTTTTGTTATAATTTTTTCAGAACAATATTTTATATTATTCTTTTAAAATAATATATGAAAAGTTTGCTAGGAAAATGTGGCTCTGAGCATTTTTATTAAAATTTTAATATATATTGTATTTTAATCTAACATTATCAAAAATTAAAAATTAAAATTTTAATAAAAATTTCTCAGAGTCACATTTTCCTAACAAACCTCCCATATTATTATTCTGAAAAAATGATGTTATTTTTGTTATTATTCTTTTAGAATGATACATTATCATTTTTTTAGAATAATTTGCAATGAAATGATATAAAATCATCTGTTTAGAATATTTATAATAAATTGTATAAATAATATTTAAATTTTTGATTAGTTTATTTATAATATATAACTGATAAACTTTCAGAATATTTTTAAAAAACATTTTTTTTTTTTTTTTTTTGTAAAAGGATTTTTGAATAGAAATTTAGCTTTTCCTTTCTTTATTCTTAATTTTTAGGAAATTCTTATTTTGGAATTAAGATAAGCAAATCAGAAATGACTTTTAAATGGTTTATAACTTTTTTTTTTTATTTTTTTTATTTTTTAGGAAATTCTTATTTTGGAATTAAAATAAGCAAATCAGAAGTGACTTTTAAATATTTTATAACTTTTTATTTTATTTTTTTTATTTTTTAGAAAAATTCTCTTTTAAACTCAGGTAAGCCTTTCATAGGTGACTTTTAAATGGTTTTTAATTCTTTTTTTCTTTATTTTTCTTTGTTTTTTAAGAAAATTCACTATTTAAAACTAAGGTAAGCCTTTAGAGATGATATTTTAGTGATTTTTTAATTGTTTTCTTTATTTTTTTATTTATTTCTTTAGAAATACATTAAGGTTAGCCTTTTGGAAATAATATGAAACCTTTACAATAAAAAGGAGGAAACTACCAGAAAATCAAAATAAGTTAATGGTAAATTTAAACATAGTTTAACCTAAAATCATATTTGTCATATAAAAAATAACATTATTTTTTTCCAGCAGTTTCCACCTTTTTTATTGAAAAAATCTCATATTTTGGTAGTTTTTTAACTATGATATTTATTTTTTATATATTTTCTTTAGAAATACATTAAGATAAGCTTTCATAAGTGGTATTTTTATTAGTTTTCTAACTATATTCTTTATTTTTTTATTTATTTTCTTTAGGAATACATTAAGATAAACCTTTCAGAAGTGATATCTTAGTAAGTTTTTGATGAATTCAAAGATAAGGTATTTTAAATGATAAACCAATTTATATCCTGTAAGCTAATAAGAAATTTTAGATCCCTACTTCTATTTAAAAAAAGAAATTTTCTAAACAAACGTACAGTAAAAAGTTCTTAAAGAAATTTTGAATGGAAAATTCAATAGATATTATTATGATCAATTCTTTAATATTGCTTAGAAGTTATAAGTAGACAGATAATATAGATAGTAAGTAGAAAGTTTAATTTGTAGTTGAAAAGTGTAAAGTATATATATCAGTTATTTATTTGATATGAAATAACAAATGAGTACTGCCTCAACATCAGCGCTCTATACTATACAAATATTTTAATATAATCAATCTAAACTATTCAATACTTGACTTTTGTCTTTCTTTCTGTTTATCTTCACTAAACTAAAAATCTCAGCTGTATTTATATAAAATAAATGTATAGGTTCATTAATAATGTTAACAAAATAAAATAAAGATAATAAATAAACTAAAAATAATAAATAAACTAAATAAACCAAGTAAAATAAATATAATATGTAAACTAAATAAAATAAATAAATTAACTAAACTAAATAAATAAGATAAACGAGATAAATGATGTTAATAATGCTAATTAATTTTGTGATCTATATTAAGAAGATTACTTAAATGATTTTGTGTAATAATATCATATTATACTGAAAAAGAAGATTGCGAGATCTAATACCAGATAATGAAGGTATAATAACAAGTAATAAATAACTGTTTTTGCTAATGAGTCTGTAATATTATTAAAGATATTTCTATTATAGATATTAATATTAAATTTGTGAAGAATGACATATAGATTTAGTTTGTCAATGATATATCAAACAATATTCTAAATTATATAATTAGAAACTTTTTCAAAGATTTATTTAAAAAATTGTGTGATGGATGTAAAAATTAAATCTATGACTATTTGTATAAATTTAAACTATTGTAAATTAAAAAAAAACTAGAAGTGCAATAATAAGTGTGAATAATTCAGCTTAGGTAAACAAAAATCAATTTTTAACAGAAGTTCAAACTTGTGTTATAAAGAATTTTATCAATACAAATTCATCCAATACCTATTTTAAAATCTTCAGATAATGAGACCATTAAGGATCTATCAGTATAAAATATAAGAGAATAGTAAAGTAACAGAGCAGATTGTGTAGATATGAGTTTAATTGTATTGAAGAAGAGGGTAGCATAGTATTAATGATATTATCAGGTTTATTGAGAGATAAGGAATGAGCATTTAAGTTGTGATACATAAGTTAAGCAACTTGAAAGAATTCAATGAAAAAATATCTAAGTTGATTTTTTGGTTTATTAGTTAGTTTAATAAAAGGTCAATTTTGAACATTTTATTCATTTGAGTTCTAAAAGTACAATCATTGTTTGTTATTTTTAATACAAATTGAGAACAACCTAAGCATTTAGTAATTAAAAACAAGTTCAAAGAAAGATAAATTCAAAATTGAATTCTAAGAAGCAATTTAAGATGTTTATCTATAGAATTATTAAGAATAAGAGATTTTAAATTGATAAAAATTTTTGAATTACCTATTTTTTTATTATCATGAGCAAAATCTCTTAAGAACAAATCTGATTTTTTAATAAGAGCCTATCCAATAATATCAATAAGTTGATCTAAATAAATAAGATTATGATTGTTTAGTACTTTAGAATATTTAATTAATATTGTAGGTAGAAAATCTAATTAATATGATTAATTAGATCATGAGAAAGACAAAAAGAAAGTTGTGTTTAATTAAGTTTAGTGTAGCAATGATAAGATTATTTGTATAAGCTACAATTAAATGATTTTATTTAATAATTCAAAGGAAAAAAGAAAAAGAATATTAGGATTGTAATTGAAAAAAATGAATGATGGAAATATGTTTATAAAGTGATACATTATTAAATTATTAAAAAAGAACACAAGATAATAATTTAATTTGTAATAACCAAAAATCATTTAAATTATAAAATTTTTGGGAATTTAGAAAAACTGTAGAAAGAATAAAAGCAAATTTATTTTTGCATTTGAAAAGGGAATAAACTGAAACAAAAAATTTATCACACTCTATTTTTAATAGCAGAATAAGTTATATATGATATTCAATAAGAAGATATAATATCATATTAATAATATAAGCTATTTATTTATCTGTAATTAGTTTATAATATATGAAATTAGTAAAGCATCTAATGTCTTCTTTGATTTGATTTTTAACAAATGTAAATGACCGTTTGTTATTAATCTAGATACTAAAAAATCTAACAAAATCTAGTTTGAGAGTAATATCAATTGTTGAAAAACCAAATATTAAGTCAATAGTAGAAGTGGCAAATCATTTAGTAATAATAAATTTGGATTATTTTTATTAAGAGTAGATCAGATGAAATTGTAAAATTTATCTGTAACAGCTAAAATACATTCAAAGTCCTGCTGATTACTAGTGATTTAATTGGTATTATTCATAAATACTAATGATAAAATATAAGCAGATAACTGCTTGATAGAAAGTATTATAAGATCAGAAATCTATTTGTGTTTTATATTGTATTCTTTGTTGAAATTAGGGACTTTACATAAAAGAGGATCTATATAAATGTATTATAATAAGAGAAGTTCACTTTTTCTTGATCAATGCTCTTGTGTAATAAAAATAGCATTCTTTCTTACAGTAATTAATAAGTAAATTAACAGCTTTAGATGATAATTTGATTTGTTTAGTGCTTTTTTTAAGATAAGATAAATCAATCTGTCATAAGATTTTGAAAGAATCTAAATTTATTTATTATTTTCATTTGTATCTTTGAGAAGTATATTAAGAATCTTAATAGGAGTCTTCATTAAGCTTTCTAGAGATCTTGCAAAATTATCACCTTTTAAAATAGTGTGATTAGCAATAATTTTAGACAATCAATTATTAATGATTTTAACAAACCTGTTTGAGAAATTTCAAGTAGAGTGATAGAATAGGTCTTTGTTATATCACAATCCTATACCATAAGTTTAGGAATCAGAAAAATATAAGCGATTTTCATTTATTAGGAATATCTTCTAAATTAAAACATATGCATATAAGTTATCAAAGAAGGTGATGGAATGTAAAGTTTATATTAAAAAGAATACTTTTATACTTTATATACTACATAAATTGCAATTAAATGCAATTGAATAAACATATTTTGAAAATATTAACAAAATTTTCAAAACATAAACTAAATATTAAGCATATGTAAATGTTACCTGAACATATTAGATATATATATATAATAATAATATAAGGTTTTTGTATAATGTAACATTCATTTTTAAATCAGGATAATACATTATATCCCTATTACTAGGATTCCTTAAAATTGAATCAAATCAAATATTTAAGTAATTTGAATTTGATTTGATTTTTTCAAATCAAATCGAATCGAATCGAATTGAACTTAAATAATTGATTGAATCAATTTGAATCAACTATGATCCCGTGTACGATGATGGCGAGAATGGAATTTACAATCCTAAGAATGACCATGAGAATGGGATCTATGATCCCAGCGAAAATGAAATCCATGTCAGTACTGGTACTAGTGGTGATCTACATTTTGTCTTCTATACCGATGTCGATTTACGTCTAAAAATAATAAAAAATAATAAATAAATTAAAAAATTGAAGTTTTAAAAAGTAAAAAATATATTTCTTATTACTATTATTCAATAAATAATTACCAGTTCGAAGCCAAAATTTGTCACCCAACTCTGCATGAAATATTTGATCATGTAGAGTTGGATTTGTTATTGGTTGGTCGTAGGGATTCTTCCTAGCATCCAACCTCTTGAGATTTTCATACTCATATTTTAATGAGTACCATTTTCTTTGACATTAAGAGGGAAAAGCGGTGAACCCTCTAGTAATAAACAATCGATTAGATATGATTCTCCATATCCTTTTATGACGATTGTTTAGAACAAACTCAAAATCATTATGATTATACATGAAGTTGAAATAAAAACCCAAAAGTCGAAATGTTTCGACTTTGGAAGTCAAAGTCAAAATGAAAAATTGAAATGGTCGAAATTACGTCATATCACATGATTTGTTATATATAGAAAAAAAAAAATAAATATATATGATCTCAGTCAATATCGCTCCAATTTGTATGAAAAACTACCATTCAATTCCTTGTGACTAGATGAATCTAATGAGCTAATATTCATTAAATTTGGATTATCCTATCTCGAGATATTTGCGATCATATTTCGAAATCCGGACTCCTTTATTTAAAGTAGAATTTATTGATTTATAATTTCAGCCGATAATACAATTGTGAGTATCTCGTGATTGGATAATCCAAAATCAATGAATATTAGCTTATTGGATTCGCCTAGTCGCAAGGAATCGAATAGTAGTTATTTCATACGAATCAGTGTGATATTGACGTAAATCATACATTTTTTGTTTTTGTTTTTTAAATATGAAAAATCATATTATATGATGTCATTTTGACTATTTCGTAACTTTAGCTCCAATGGTCAAAATGATTTCGACTATTTCGATCATTTCGAATATCTGAAATGATCCATTTTAACTTCATGTATAGTCATGATTATCACGTCGAAGTCAAATTAATTCTCTTGCAATGTCGACTGTCCATTCGAATGGAGCTACAGCAGGGTCAGCCAAAGCCATAACGATAGAAATAAAAAAAAGGAGGAAGACAAAATAGGAAATAAAAAAGAAAAAAATGAAATTAACAGGATCGAAAAATAAAAAAATGAATTAAACAGGATCGAAAAATAAAAGGAGAGGAGGAGAAAATGAAATAAATGAGATCGAGAAATAGAGAAGGGAAAAGAAAAAAATGAAATAAACGAGATCAAGAAATAAAAAAAATAAAAAAAAATAAAATAAACAGGATTGAGAATAAAGATGGTACAGCAATTGATTTCAAATTTACAAAATGTTGCAACATAAGCTAAAATTAGTTGCAACATATG
>CAMKVN010000395.1:0-30201 GCA_946474995.1 Funneliformis geosporum | reverse complement strand
GATATTGACACTCATTCACCTAGGTTTAACGCCAACCCACACTGGTTTGAAAAATAGCAAAGGGGGGTTAATAGTGGCATTTGACGTATTGTAAGACGTATCTATTTCTGTTGAAGGGTATGCATCCAAATATAGTACCACTTGTGCGTGCCTAGTAAAAGTATCAAAAAAAAAATGATTTTGACCATTTTGACCATTTCAGATATCTGAAATGATCCATTTCGACTTCATGTATAGTCATAGTATTAGATAGATGTCTGGACAACTCGACTCAAAACTTAGGTCTTCTCACCTCTGAAGGTGATATCAAACGTGAGACAGCTCGCTATTTTCAAAGAGTTACTGACACTTATCATCATGATAAAACCATCCCAGATGACTGGACACAGTGATATTCTCCCTTGGCTGACATTGATCCCAATATTTATAATGATCTCATGATACCCCCAACTGAAGACGAGTGGTACAATGTCATCTTAGCTCTTCCTTTAGACAAAGCTCCTGGTCTTTCTAAAATTTCTAATGAAATGTTAAGACACCTTAGTCCTAAGATGAAAAAAGTATTCTGAATCTTTGTTTGCGAATGTCTTAATCTCTCTCTTACTCCAGATCGTTAGAACCTAGCTTACATATATCCTATTCCCAAATCTAAACCTTGGGAATATAATCTTAATAATACACGACCTATCACTTTGTTAGAATATCCTCGTAAAGCATTGGTTAAGCTTATTAACAAACGGTTACTCAACATTTTATCCAATCATAATGTCTTAAAAGGTTATAACTTTGCAGGACTTCCATTTCGCTCAACCTTCGAACCTATTCACATTTTAGATAACCTTCGCTTCGACGTTAATCAATCTCCTTCAAAAAGAATTATGGATTTTATTTCAAGATATATCCAAGACTTACGATTGAGTGAACCTTAGCATGCTCCATAATGCATTAATTCATCTTCGACTTCCATCCAACTTTCAATATTTCATTCTTTCTATTTTCGCAAATCGTTTTAATCAAGTTTTTACTGCGTACGATAATACCCTATTTTTCCAGTCTTATCAGGCATCGATCAAGGGGAAATTATATCACCAATTTTATAGTGTATATACTATGATCCGCTCTTATGTAGAATTCAAAATTCAACACTGGGATATAACGCTAATGTTTCTTGGAAACCCAATATTTTGACCAACACCTCATCTACAATTGATGCTTATGTACCTGCTCTTGCTTATATAAATGATACCTTATGGTTGGGTAACAGCAAAGATGACCTTAATGATATTCTAAATATCGCTGATAGTTTTTATCACCTTAATTCTATCCAAGTTAACTGGGAGAAATCGGTTCTTTTATCCTCGTTACCAATTACTACGGCAGTTCAATTTAATTTTAATAACAAGCTTTTGTGGATTACTCCGACAGACCCCAAGATACCTATTCGTTATCTTGGAATTTGGATCTCATTAAAATATGATCAAAAATTTATTCTACAACAAGTTACTTGTACAGTTAAATCAGCAATCTAATTGATGGCTAAAAAAAGACTTACCGACAAACAAATGGTTTCCGTTTTCAATTCCGTCCTCCTACTTCAGATCTAATACCGTACATAACTGACCTACTTATCTGAAACATTTTGTAATAACATTATGGGTCTTTTCGTAGACTCTTTCGACATAATCTTTGACTTTCTAAATCATTTTCTAGTGCCATCATTCACTCACCTTTACATTACAAATTATTCCATCTATATGACAAAGAATTGCAAGCGAAAACCTCAAATTTTTTCAAAATTATCAACGATAAAGGTCTGGTAGGCCTTACGTTCAAAATTCGTGCTATTCAACTTCAATCCAAAGAATGGCTACCATCCTCCCCGCTACATAATTGGCTGTTTACAAATCCCAACAAATTTAAAGACTGGTGATTCTCTCTTTTATCGACATTTAATCATTTTAATGTTTCTTTTAATCTGTCGCCCCAACTTTCTAGCAGTATTCAAGGTGTTCATTGTCCTCTGATCACCTTATTTGATGAAACTGATTATAGAGCATTTTCTTCTTCACTCCGTAACAAAGAAATCATGTTTCTTGACCAAAATGATGGAGCTGTTCTTTTTACACATTCAGACCTTAATATTATTTCTTCTAAAATGGCAACACGTGCTATTTCACATTGGTTTACAAAACTGCAAGATATTCTTTTATTACTTCCTCGTCTCGGTTGATACCTTTACACATGTGAAATCCTCATCGAAATCAGTTGAGCTTTACTCCTCTAATATTCAAGAAAAATATGACCAATTACGCCACTACTTGAAATATAGCCCTCCAAACTTCTATAGTGGGTAAAACACTACTTATTACTGAGGATACTGTCCATTTACAACATCATATCGTATTGCACAACAATAACTTCAACTCAATTCTTGAACCGTGTAATGAATGTATTTTACAAGATAACACCACTTTTAGAGCTACCAATATGTTTGGCAAGAATCGCTATTGTTTTTTTAAAAATCCCATAGAGTTATGCGCAAATATAAAAACATTGATTGTCAAACTAGAAGGCACGCAGTGTCCTCTATCATCATTCATGTTACATGAATTGGCTTTTGCCACTTTTCATTCTCCAGTGACTTTATCTACTTTACCGAGTAATCAAATTGCTTTTTCTGTTACTAATATTTCTCCTTTTTTTAATTATTTTGATGAACATTCTATCAAGCGTCTTCATTCATATTCTGCTAATTTTACTAATGCTTCCACCTTACAATTCTATACTAACGGTTTTTTAGTTAACCTAAGGAATCCTTCGGTCTGTATGGGGATTGCCTGGCTACAAACCAACCTACTATATCTGTCCATTGCTTTTAATGCCACACTTCTTCTTAATTCATCTTCATCTACACTGGCTGAACTTCTGGCCATTCTTACTACTTTATATGTCTCCTCAACTTCATCAATTATTAATATTTGTACTGATGCTCAAACGGTCATAGACAATTTTGAAAAATTTGAATTCCTAAAATGGTGCTCACCAACCAATAATCCACTCTACAACATCTTATACTTTCCAATTTTGTTTGCATTTTTCCGCCTCATAGAGGACAAAAAAATTTCTATATCATTCTCAAAAATCAAGGCTCATGAATCTGACCAATTTAATAATGAAGTCGACACTCTCGCAAAAAAACCTTCTCTCTATCATTTTAGTTTGCTGTGTTGTCGTTGTTCTGTAATAGAAGAAGATTTTAATCACATTTGGCTTTGTTCCTCCTCTTCCAATCAAATTTGTGCTTTAATTAATTCTACACACCAACTTCTGTTCTCTCAATTAGTTGATCTTAATGAAGTGGATTCTATCCCTAATGATCTGCTTAGACGCATCAGCCTCTCTTCCATATGGAACTTAATTTCCCAAAGTTCTAACTTCTGTTTTATCGATATCATAAAAGGATTAGTCCCTCTAGACTTCTATGACTGTATCTTTAAGTTTCTCAACAACAAACAAATAACTCTTTTCCTCCTGTTAATGGTTTATCATCACGTCTTTGAACAAGCTTCATCCATATGGAATGACCGCAATATCATTATGCAGAATGTGGAAACACAGATGAATATCACAATTACCTCCAAAAAAGATAACTTTACTTCTACAGGATTTCCTTCTTCTTCTTCCTCTCGTCTTCTTTCTCCCCTTCCTTTATTTCCTCCTTTAGATACAAAAAGCATTGGTCAGATTTTTGGCTAGGTAGCTACCAGGCTTCCTGTACTGGATGGTTGATTCTATTTAAAATTATTTTTGGGTAGAGTAGTCTGGAATGGTGCAAGGTTGTCTTTGATTTAGTATAGTTTTATATTAGATAGAAGTTTTCGTAAATTTTCTATTTTGTTTTTTATTTTGTATAAAATTTTCTTCAAATTAATAAAGATTTTGCGAAACTACCGCACGTTAAAAAAAATCAGACAGGTTGATTTAAGTTGATTTTTGGCTGATTGATAATTATGTCTGATTGACAGATGATTGATAGATGATTTATCACATGTCTGATTTTTTTGATTTCAACCAGTGCTACAATATGATGCACAATCACCTGTTATTGACCTAGCACCAACTGGAGTTATAGTATTCAACATTTATGGCATAACGATCCATTCAGCTTTGTCAATTCTGATATCTACTAACAATCTCGATTTAAATGGTGAAGGCTGAAAAAATTACAGAAAAAATTAGGAGGAGTAAAATATTTAATTATTGACGAAAAAAGTATGATGAGTTATTGTATGCTTGCCTTAATTGATATGTGACTACGTCAAGCCTTCTTCTGAAAAGTCTATAAGCTCGATATTATTCAACGACAGTCAGGAGATTCTGATGAATAACGTAACTTCAGAGTCATATTATTACAGTTACGTGATGGTGAATCTACAATAGATGATTGGAAAATGTTTACCTCACGATTTACTGATCATTTAAATGTATCACTTACGGACTTCTTGGATGCTACATGTATCTTACCTCAAAAGTCAGATATTGCTGAATTCAACATTAATAAGCTCAGATCTTTAAACTGCCCTGTTGCTATAATCAATGCCATACATATGGGTGGTAGCGAAGTATATAAGACTGATTCAGATACGGCAAAAGGACTTGAATCTCAATTATTATTGGCAAGGGATGTAAGGGTCATACTCAAAGTGAATTTATTGATAGAATCTGGTCTGGTCAATAGTTCAGTTGACACTATTCAAGAAATTGTATTTAAAAACAACCAGTTCCCCTTCGCTTCTTATCGTTATTCTAATAGAATTCGAAAACTATTATGGACTGGCTATTGTAACTGCAGAAGGTAAAAAACTTGTTCCTATTTCTCTAATGAGATACATCTAGGAAGGAAAAAGAGGAACTTGCTCACAATTGCAAATTCCAATTTGCCTTATTTAGGCTATAACGGTTCATAAAAGTCAAGTGCTAATTTTGCAAAAGGCTATAATGGAGCTTGGGAAAAAAGTGTTTGCTGCTGGACTTTCTATTGTGGTAATTTCACAGGGTTGTATTCTCCAAAATATTCTTTTTAGACCATTTTCATTTGAAAAACTGCAGCGTATTAAGACTTATAAAAGACTATAAGAGAGATTGACCAAAGAGAGACGTGTAATTTCTATGATACTGCAAGTTGTGACAGATAATGATCAGATAACAAGATGAAAATAAAATACTTTTTTAATTCTAATACAACTTTTGTTAAAATTCCTAAAATAATTTTTTTCTATCAATTTTATCTAAATGTTAATTTAATAACGTATTTGTGGCTTATAGATTATTTTGATTAAAGTTATATTACTGCAAATCATATAAGTTTTAAACACTTCGAATGCTCTAACGGTTTCTGTTACCTAATTTTACTAATAAAATTATTATGAAGCTGAGATAGTGGTTATTACTAAGATTTCTTAGTAAAACTGAAGCTGTGATAGCGGTTATTACTAAATTGTCTTAGTAAAACTGAAGCTGTGATGGTGGTTATTACTAAATTGTCTTAGTAAACTGAAACTGCAATGGTAGTTATTACTAAGTTTTCTTAGTAAAACTGAAACTGCGAAGTTATTTTACTAAGTTTAATAGTAAAAATTTACCTGTTACTAAACTTACTTTGTAAAAGCTATCTTTGAAATTTTTTAGTGCAATTACTAATAATTTTCTTAATTAAAACTTAGAATATCTTTATTTTAATATATCATTATAAAAATTAAAAAAATTTTATATTCAATTCAATTCAATTTAATCAATTTGATTTGATTTGATTTGATTTGACAAATACTTGATTCAATTCGATTTGAAAAAATCAAATCAAATTCAAATTGCTTAAATATTTAATTTGATTTGATTTTAAGGAACTCTAGTTGTATTAACTTAATGTGTAGTCACTGAAACGTAATCTCTGAAATATCCAGAAATTACTTATGTACAATTGAGAATAAGTTTTGAAGTTTACTACGAATCTTCATTGTGATTCTCTGATTATTAATATTTGTGAATTTTATTTGAGTTACAAATTGGACATAACAGCGCTGTATCTTTGAGTTTTTTTCAATGTCATAATTCAGTTAAATAATAATAGGATAGTTCCAGATGCTAGTAAATTACAAGATGATCAAAACAGATCAGAAATTCAAAAAAAAAATGGAAACTCTGTATTATCTATAATAACTGATTAGCAAAAACTAAAAAAAAAATATCATATTCTAACTTATAATGCAGTATTTATTTTGTATGATTTAAAACTATATTGTAATATAATTACTATCACTATTTTCAGAACTTCCCTGGGATCACAAAATTATCATACAACTAAGCTACAATTATTTATTAATTTAATCACTTCATTTTGAACTCTAATAAAAGATGTTTTGTTATTATATGGGATGAATACTGGAAAATGAATCAAATTGATTTTTTTTTTTAAAAAAAAGTTCCTAAGTAAAATAGATGTAAATTTAAATTGCTTAAATATTTGATTTGATTTGATTTTGAGAAACCCTATTGCCAATACATTAAGAAAGATGATTCAATTTGTAAGAAAAAGTGCTAACATGCTTCAGGATATGCTAGATATTATAAAGTCTATCCTAAAAAAATATATCTTATCTGTAATAAACTAACTTATTCTCATACCAAAATCTGTAGAATATATAGTGAAATTTATAATATTGTCTAATGTAAGAGCAATAATACTAAAATAGAATCAATCCTTTTAGAATCATTTAATATACAGTAAACTCTTGATATAATGAATTCTAAGATATGGATATCAACTTCGTTATAAGCTTATAACAAATTTTTTAAAGAATTTAATTGGCTAGTTCACTATAGCAAGATAATTTTAATATATTTGATTTAAAAATTCGCTATATCAAGGGTTCGTTATATCAAGGTTTGACTGTAATCAAAATACTTAGTTGAATAATAATCTAGAGATTAGAAACCTTTTTTTCCTTATTTTATAGAATCAAAGAGATTTTAAAATATTTCATCTAATTTATATGGTAAAAGTTCTGGAATACCTTTATTCCCAAAACCAGTACTATTATATAGCTAATAATTAAATTGGTATAAGTATTGCCAAATTTGTTATCCTTTAGGTTCTATTCTTTTTTATATCACTTTTAACAGTATATTTACACCAATTATTAGCAATTGCATTAATTACTTTTATAACCAATTTAAGATCTAGTATTTCCTTTGCATAAGACTTAAAGCTAAAGAATAATGATTGATTTCAGATTTCTATAAATCTTTTACATGATTGAGCAAATACTTTTGAAATAATATTATCTAAAAGAATACATATATCATTGATATCAGTAAAGCCTAGTATTTAAAAAATTTTCTGTATCACTTTTCAATATTTAAATAAATATACCTTTTGTAAATCAATTGAAAATGGATGTAAAAAATTGTGTGATTCCTTTCACTTTATAGCTTTTTTAGTTTTTAACCCTTCTAAAACTTTTATTGCATTTGAACCTTATTTTCAGAAATATGCCAGTCTTTTAAAATATCATAAAGGTTCAGGATTATTAAATTTTTTTACAAAATTAGCATTGCAAAGATTAATTCATTTAGTATCATTCATATTTCAGTTTCAATTATTATTCTTACCTTCAATATCTTCTGAAACATATATTCTTCACAAATAATATGAGGTGATTTCAGATGTATTAGCTATTAATTTTGCATTAGAACTTTTGATATTTTTTTTAACTATCTTAATAATATTAGAAACTATTTTTCTATCAGCTATAGTACCTTCTAAGAAATAATCTCAAGTAAAGTTTCTGTACTAGAAACAAGACTGAAGAAAATTTTGGAAAAGTATTTAGCTGATAAGCATCTTTGATATTCAGCCTCAATATATATTTCAACTACTAGAAATGCATCAAGGCATAATAATCAGTGATTTTATCTTATTCCTGATGTTTTTTTACTACTATTGGTAAATCAATAGATCTTAAAACAGAAAGTCTAGCACTAATAAGATTATGATTTAGCTCTTAAAATACTTTGAAGAAATTTTTACTATTATATAAAGAAATAATATGTTGTGAATAATCCCAAATTCAATAAAGACACTGTACAATATTTTGATATATACTTCTATTTTAATATTACTAGTACATATAATAGTATCAAAATGATTAGGAATTTCAAAAAAAATACTAACTTCTAAAGTATTAGTGCAAATCACACAGTTAAGAGAACTTCAGATAGCATTAATATTAGTGAAATCCTCTTGTCATTATATTCTGTCTATTTGGCTAAAATAAATATGTATTAAAATAGGTAAATCATCTGGTTTTTATAATGATAAAACTTTGTTTACCAAAGTTTGGACTTTTTACATAATATTATTGTAAAGTAACATGCTTATCTTTTTGAAGCATATTAAAACCTCTTCTTATAACCTTTGAACCTTTATCAGAATCATAAAGAATCTTAATAGTTTTGCTTATATATAGTTGATATTTATTATAAAAAATTTGTATATTATTATTTTGATATTGTTTTAAGAAAGCTATAGTGAAGTCATTTGCAAAAGCATCCATAGCAACAATATGGATAGTTGACTTTAGTAAATCTCATATAGAATTTTTAGTATGAATTCTACTAGATATTTAACACATAATTGTATTGATTTTATCTAAAATAGCTACATATAGATGCCTTTTGTGAAGCTTAATATGATATGTATTTTCAATCTGAATGATAATAATATCCTAATTACTTATAGTTAAACTATCTTTAACTTTTTAATATTAGCATATATAAAGTCTAAACACTGTAATATTTCAACTGTAACTTTAGTCTCATTGCTAAGAGTTTTCAATATGAAATCCTGCTAAAGTAAGGCAAATCTTCTCTATTTCCTAAAGAGTTAAGAATTTCTCTTAAAACTTTATTTTACCAGTACTTACAGGAGAATGAATAATATACTACATATAAAACTTAAGAAGTCTGAATAAATTTCTGAAGCCTCTTCCATTTTTTTTTACATTAATATTTTTTCTAGACAATTTAGGAAATAAACATATATTTTTATAATATTAATTGATCTTTCATTCAATTCCCATTTAGGTCTTTCTTGGCTTGATTATATTTAATACTTCTTCAAATGCTAATCTTCTATGATCTGATTTATATTGTTTTTACTGATAACATTTAAGTACAAAGCATCTATCATTTCAAAAAAGTCATATAATTGATTCTTTTCATGTTTGATTTTACAAATAGAACATATTTATATGATTTTGCTTAAAAGTTAATAAATTCTTTCCTAATATTTAAACCTTAAGCCATTCATATTTTACAATAACTAAATCAGCTTTCTTACTTATGGTAGTTTCATTTTTAATAGGTTGGAATCTTCTAGCTTCTTAGGAGAAAAAGATTTCAAAAGTATTTTTAGACTGAACTAAATAATCTTCTAGTTCATAATACCTTTTCTTAATTGAAAAATCGCAGGTTTTTTAACTTTATTTTCTTTTGTTGATCCAAGAAATCAAATACTGAAACATAATTTATAAAAATCTATATCAATGAATTTTAAGTATATTTTCCCAACTTTTTCAGTAACTTTTTTTACAAAACCTTTAAGATTACTATAATCAATAAAACATGCATAATTATATATAATATGCTAACTGCATTTATTAGCATTAGATGACAAAATCATTTAAAGTTATGAGATATTTTAAATCAGAATATAAGATATCAGCACAAGCAATTAAGATTCTAGATAATAAATCTTCACAAGTAATTTTATTTTCATTTAAGAAGAGGAATTCAAGGTTCATTAGATCAGACTTCTACCTTGTATTAATATTAAGAACTAGGTAAAAAGATAAATTTTTATCAATGCATTTATGAGTATTAGATAATCTATAAACTTCAGATAAGTAATTAATAATTATAATTCCTTTATCTGCTATCCAAATTATATATTTATCAAAAATTTCATTAGGATGATAGGTATTTAAAAACGCTATTATATTATCATTACTATTAGACAAATATTGAAAATATGTAAGATCATTAGAATTCTGTTTCAGCTCAAAATCAAGATCTGCTAAATCAGAGAAGAACTTAATTGCTTTATTATTTTACTGGAATTAGGCCCATTTTTTTTTGCACAAGTAACATGAAAATAATATGACAATAAAGTATAAAATTACATAGAGAATTGAAAACTTTAAATAAAAAAACCATATTCACTAAAATTTACCATTAAACTATTGGGTTAATGGTAGTATCCAAAAGTAATTGATATAGTAGTACTTAAAAATAATCAATATGATAGTATTCAAAACTAATTAATATAGTAATAATTTAAAATAATCAGGCATAGGCAGGGTTGGGAATTTTGTATGTACTAGATAAAATTACCACTGTACTTGTACTGTACTTGTACTAATTTTTATATTAATTATTATAATGTACTAACTGTACTAACTATACTAATCATTGTACTAACACTGTACTTCCCAATCTTGGGCATAGGAATACAATAAAATAGCAACTATATAAGAAAGAGTTCTAGAAAGGTAGTGGTGTAAAATAAGAAATAGATTTGGTAGTATCTAAAGGTAAAATTATAAAAAAAGTAAATAAGAAATTATGCTTTTGGATACTACCAATGATAGACAAAAAGAGATCAGAAAGGTAAAAAACTCAGGAGAATACAAGAAAGAAGAATATAAAAGCTATAAAGCTTAAACTAATATAGCATTTCATGTTTCATTTTAGTAATCAAATAAGCTATAAAGGCAGAATTGCAAGAATAGCATAATATTAGTACTTTGTGTATCTCATTCAAAAATCAAGAAGATAGTGAAAAATTGTAATTCATTTTTGACAAATGGTAGAATTGCAAATTTCGCACTTCGTATCTCATTTGGCAATCAAGAAATGACAATAAAGAGGAAAATATATGAATTGCAAATTCAGCACTTCATGTCATAATCTGATAATTATATAAAAATATAAAAGTAGAATTGCAAGTAAGTTTAACATTAATTCCTAACAAGACAAATACAAAGATCAATCTTATTACTTTCGATTCTCAAACCATCTGATCCTTCAGTTAGAATTAATAAATTAGTAGAACTATTCTAGCTTTCTGCTAGTTTTTCACTATGACACTACTATGACACTACTATGATAGTGAGTTGGATCATCAAATCATATACCCTAAAGATCAGCCAGAATTATAGTATAGTGTTAGTTAAAATTAATTGCAAATTTATTGCACTATCTGATGCATTTTTTATATTATCTTAACACCTTAAAGGGTCATTAAAGATGTATAAAAAAAACTATTTTCAACACATTAACAGATGGCTAAACAAACCTAGAAGCAGGTAAAAAAATGTGTTTTATAATTTCACTTCATAAAGTAACAATTCTGATGAATTCATAATTTCACTTTATGAAATATCAATACTGATGACTTTATAATTTTACTTTATGAAGTATCAATTCTGGCTACTTCATAAAGTTAGATTGATAAGTTACTTTCATAACCTAATGCAAGTCACTAATAATTCTTTAATATAATTAGATTAAAGAGTTACTGACAATTAGAATTATCCTAAATAATAATAAGAAAAAAGAAAAAAAATAAAAATTTACATTAAAATCATATCTAAATAATTAGTTTAGTTTTAGAATAAGAGTTTTTCTTAAAAAAAATAAAAAGAAAGAAAAAGATAAAAAATCTATTTAAAATCATTTTTTACTAAAAAAAAATAAGATAAAAATATTTTCAGAACATTTTAAAAGTTTAAGAATAATTTATTATAAATGTTTCAAATTAATAATATTATATCATTTAACTAAAATAATTTTTATTATTCTTTTTATATAATTTATATCATTTTTCAAAATAATAATTTGATTGTTTTTTAATAATAATAATAAAATTGTTTAAAAGAAATAATAGTTTAATTGTTTCTTAAAAATGATTACAAATTGTTTAATAGAAATAATAGTTTAATTATTACTTAAGAATTATAATAAAATTATTTTAAAAAAATTTATTATTTAATTGTTATTTATGATAAAAAAATTGCTTAAATAATAATGTATTGTTTTTTTTAAAATGATAAAAAGATATAATTCTAAAAGAAAAATAATTGTTCTTTTAAAATGATAATATATTATTTTAAAAATTATTCTAAAAAAATGATGATATATTATTTCTAAGAATAATAATAAAAAATAATAAAATATATTTACAAATAAGAATAAATTATTTTAAAAAAATAATAAAAATAATTATTCTAAATAAATAATTATATAATATTTTAAATGAATAATAAAAAATAATTATGTTAAAAGAATAATATTATATTGTTTTTTTAAGACAATTTGTATTATCTTTTGAGAATAATTATATTGTTACTTTAGAAATAATTTTTATTCATTTTTTTTGAATAATTTCTAGTATTATTTTAGAATAATTATTTATTTAATTTGAATGTTAGTATAATTTTTATAAAAATCAGTTTAACTGATTATAATCAGTAAATTACAGTTAATTTGTTATAATTTTTATACTAAATTTTGAATTTAACTAAAATTTTACTGAATAATATAATTAAATATATAACAAAAGATCTTAATGCTAAAATAATGTTAAAGCATATAGAAGATTTGCTAGGAAAATGTGACTCTGAGTATTTTTTATTAAAATTTTAATTTTTATTGCATTTTAATTTTTGATAATATTAGATTAAAATGCAATAAAAATTAAAATTTTAATAAAAAATACTCAGAGTCACATTTTTCTAGCAAACTTTTCATATGCAATATAATAAATAACTATTAAATTTTGTAACTCAAACTATTTTTGCCAAATAATATGATTGAATTGGCTGAATGTTTACTAAAAAATCATATCATTGAAATAATGCTAAATTATATATAATATGGAAGGCAGTCAGTAAAAAAGAAGAAAATCTAAAATTTTTGTTAATTTTTATTATTAAGCCAAATTTGTGCACATGATCGAGATTAGCCAAGTGATCTAATAATATAAATTTTGACTAAAATTTAGATTTTGCCCTTTTCTATTAACCACCTCCCATATGATAAAATTTGTAACTCAAATTGGATTTTTACTAATTCATATGATCAAATTAGCTAAAAAGTTCTAACATTAAAAGTAATAATTTAAACTAATGATTATATTAAATTTTTGATAATTTAATAAGTTTAAAATTATTTATTTATATTAGTATTATTGTAATAAAAAGAATAAAATAATATGAAAATATAATAATTTATATTAAAAACAGAAATTTTAAATAAAACTAAATAATTTTATTTTGCTAAAATATTTAAAACTTTAAATAGAATAAAATAACATAAAAATTTTTTAAATAAAATTATAAAATTAATTCAAAATTTTTAATAAAATTCATAATTAAAAACTTTATTAACTAATTAATTAATCTATATATCATATTAATAAAATATGATAAGTAGTAATCTAAAACTAGATTATCTTATAAGTTTAAAGTTTTTAATTATATATAAAAATAAAAATTTATATTTTAATTTAAATAATTTAAATAAAAAACCATTAAAATATATTTAATCTTTTCTAATCTTTTAAATTAAATAAAATTTTTAAACAAGTATTTTTAAAATATTAATATAAAATTTACATAAAATAAAATATTAATTTAATAAATTATTATTGATTTTAATTATATAATTAATTTTTTATGATATACTATTTAAATGATTTTCTTTTCAAAATCAATTATTTTACCTTTTTTATTCAATAAATTCTGCATTTTGCTTTTTAAATAAAAAAAGATATTTACTTTTACAGCTATTTTCATAATTCCTGAACCATTAATATTGAGACTGAAAATATTTTATAATAAAATTACTATAAAATATTGTACTGACTATGATTGAAAAATTATTTATGGTTCAGAAATGCTCCGAGACCCAGACGCTAATTCTTGATTGGGTAACTCTAACAGCGCTTGCTGTTGTTGATGGGCTTCATGATGAACCTTCGTGTGTACGAGGACCGGATCCAGACATAGGCGCCAATTTTTCCTGTTGCTGATTTATTTCTTAGTGCGCTTGCTGTTGTAGTTGACGAAGTTGTTCAAACTTTAAATCCATTTATTTGTAAGATCATTAAGAATTTTATTTTTATCTTGCATCTCTGTTTCAATATCTTTAAGAAGATCAAGGTAGCAGGTTTTTTTCAGTTTCATCGCTAATAATATCTTCTCTCTAGAAAAATAATAACGTGTTATTTTCTAATAGATCTAAATGCACTGATAAAGGTCCTCAAGTGCGAATTAAGCAGATTTGCTTACTATAATGCATTCCTAAACGTGATCGTTCCGATTGGACCTGTTATGAATAAGATTGCACTGAAATATTATTGGGTATATAGTATGGTTTTGAATGTATGTATAATAGTTTTTATTTATACACGTATAGCAATAGAAGCCACAAGTATGGAATTTCTTATGAAAAACCATACATGTATGGTTTTTAAGGTATACATACCATACAAAAAGAATTATACTATACATACATTCTCATTGTTTAATACATAAAGAAATAATTTATTGGTAAATAACATTCACTTTATTACTAAATTGAAATTTTATATAATGTAATAAGAATTGAGCTTTTCAATAAATATTATGATTTTGACTGTACATACAAGTATTTTTAACGAGTTATCCAACTTCTATAGTTAAATAATCAAAATAATACGAAAATGATCAAGTGACAAATCAGAAGAAAAAGTATCAGGAGACGTGAACGATTGACTCTTTATTTTATGATTGAAAGTGAATGTTTGATTCAGAAAATATCAAGGATGTTCAGAAAAGCTGCGACTATTCGAAAAAGTTAGCCAATCCAATTTATACTTTTATGAATTAAGATTAACTTCAGGAATAAAAATATTATTAACGAATCATTATATAATAAAGTTTTATTATTGAAAAACAGGAATATACTTTTTATAACTATTATTTTCAATTTTTATATGATTACTAGTTTCTATCGGAACCAATCAGCGAAAAGCAACGCTTTTGCTCCGCCAAACTACTATATATGTAACATCTAATCACAAGATCGTCAAGTAATAAGGTAAATACCTTTCTCACTTCAAGTTTTATGTTCGTTGTTAAAATGGCTGCTGAATCAGACTCAGAATTAAAGAATTCGAAAAAGCAGATAAAGAACAAACAACGCCGAAAAAAGAAAAAGAGGTCACAAATTAAACCTGAAGGCGCTCAAGACAGATTAGAAAATGATACGGTTGGAAATGGAAACGACAAGGTGATTATTTAATACTTTTAATTTCGATTAAAAAAACAAATATATATATACTTCTTTAACTTTCTAAAATCGTCCTACATTTGACTTTAAATCGTAAACTATGCTACAATAAAATTATTTCATCCAACTTATATGACGAAAAAGATTTCAGACATCGAAGACGAGGAAAAAGTGGAAATTGAGTATGTATTACAACCTCTGGATGTATCTAACGATCCTTACTTTGAAGAATTCTCAAAGGTTTTTGCCCATTTTCAGATCGCCAATAACGAGTCTGAGGTATCGTGTTCTCAGTAAATGTTTCTATATTTAAATATTTTATACGGTAATCGAAAGCATGATTTTTTTTGAAAGGATAGCATTTACTAAAGAACTTGGATAATGGTATAGGCACAGCCAGAAGTTAAAGAAGAAGAAAAAGATGAGATTATTAAGTCTCAAGTCGATACAAAGGCAAAGGGTTCAGATGTAGAATCTGACATGGAAACTGAAGAAGATAAACAGGATAAGGTGTCAAAGAAGAAACTAAAAAAGCTGGCTCGATTAAGTGTTGCACAATTGAAACAGTTAGTAAAAAGACCAGAAGTCGTTGAGGTACAGATTGTTTTCTTTTACTTATTAAAGCAAAGTATGGATTTTTATATTAATTCAATATATATATATATATATTTTTTAGTGGGTGGACGTAACAGCAGCAGATCCTAAACTTTTAGTTAGCCTTAAAGCTTACCGAAATACGGTTCCAGTTCCACAACACTGGTCTCAAAAAAGAAAATATCTTCAAGGAAAAAGGGGAATAGAAAAACCTGCCTTTGATTTGCCTGGTATATATTTTGCTGATTATTTATTATGTATCGTTTATAATTAGACTAATATAAAATTTTATTAATTTAGAATTTATCAAGGATACTGGTATAATGGAAATGCGTGAGGCTGTTAAAGAAAAAGAAGATGCTGCCAAATTGAAGCAAAAGACACGTGAACGTGTACAACCTAAAATGGGAAAACTGGATATCGATTATCAGAAATTGCATGATGCTTTTTTCAGATTTCAGTCCAAACCTAAGTTAACGATCCACGGGGAATTGTGAGTCTAGTTTGATTTGAAAAGTCTCCATGTTAGGGTAAGGGTTTATTGATTTATATTGTGTATATTGTTAAGGTACTACGAAGGCAAAGAATTTGAGACGAAGCTTAAAGAAAAAAAACCGGGACAACTTTCAGAAGAATTGAAAGCGGCCTTGAATATGCCACCACTTGCTCCTCCTCCATGGTTAATTGCAATGCAGCGTTACGGGCCTCCACCTAGTTATCCCAATTTGAAAATTCCTGGGTTGAATGCACCGATTCCAGAAGGGTATATAATTTAATCTTTTTTTTTTTGTACTAATTAATGAAAATGTGTAATTAATTTGTTTTATTTTTTTAAAAAAATAAATAGGGCTCAATGGGGATTCCATCCTGGTGGTTGGGGCAAACCTCCTGTAGACGAGGTAAATTTTATATATTTATCGAGAACATTTAAATAAATATTAACATTTATATTTTTTACAGTATAACCGCCCTTTATATGGCGATGTCTTCGGAACATACCAGCAAGAAATCCCTTCTGATGTAAATTTTTTTTTTTTTTTGGTTTATTTTTTAAAAATTATCTGGTTTTTAAATTATATTTAAATTTATATAGATTGTTCAACCAATTGAACGATCATTATGGGGTGAACTAGAGTTCGAAGAAGAAGGTAAGGGGGATATATGTATATTTATTTGTTGGATTAATAAATATTATTCTAAATGTAAAATTTACCATATAATAAATAGAATCAGAAGAGGAGGAAGAGGAGGAGGAAGAAGAAATTCCAGAAGATGAGTCTGCTGCTTCTAAAGCATTACAAGAAGGTCTGGTTACTCCCAGTGGCTTGTCAAGTGTACCAAGTGGCTTAGAAACTCCTGAATATATTGAGTTGAGGAAATTCCAAAACACCTCGACTTCTATTACAAATACGACAAGCATAGCAAGTGGTTTAGAAACACCAAATTTTATTGAATTAAGAAAATATCAAAAGTACGCGTTTGATTATCCAAATATAATATGATTATGATTTTCAAATTTTGTTTAACAACCGATTTTTTTTTTGTACAGGAGTGAAGAGGATGAGCCTAAACAATTATATACAGTGCTTCCACAAAAGGAAGCGTCGATTTCTGGATTTATGGGATCACAACATGTATATGATATTTCATCATCAGCAGCAACAACTGCGGGATCAACAACAAAAGGAACTAAGGTAAATTAAGATATTCAACTGACGTTTGTAACTTTGACTAACAATAATGTTTTAATTGTTATAGCGAAAAGCAGTAGGTGCTGGTGTTGATGTAGCTTTGGATCCTTCAGAGATGGCTAATCTCGACGAAGAGACTCTAAGAGCCAAATTTGAAGAAGCTCAACAGGTTAGTGAATTTTTTTTTTAATTGCTTTTTATTAAGGTAAATTTTTTTTATTAATATGCTATATTTTTAGGCCACTCTACCTGAAGGAGCACATGAAGATTTTTCTGATATGGTCGCCGAACATGCAAGTAAACAAGCAAAGAAAAGACAAAAGGTTGCAGATTCACGAGCAGCAGCAAGGGATACTGGTTCTGGTGGAAGCTCGGGAACCAAGAAATATAAGGAATTCAAGTTTTAATCAAATTTACAAACTTGTTTTTTTTTTAATTAAAAATTTACATGCAAAGTGGATAACTTACAATAGATATATATAACAATATAAAATGATCATCAATGATAAGTAAAAAGATTGATTATTTACAAATTGAATTGATAATAAATATATAAATATATAAATAAAACAAATTAACATTCCTTAAGATGATTAATTTATAACGTTTTCAATAATACCATCTCATTATGAAAAATATCTTTAGGTTTATCATCTTCAGGTTTATCTTCACCGAAATGTTTGGCATCTTCACTAAATTTATGATTTAAAGAAAATTTCCAAATTTCTTTAGCATTTTCCCAATCTATCGAAACTTGATAACCACGTTTATAAAATATATTATAAAATCTTTTGTAATCACGAGAATCTAGATATAAACGTAATTTTGATGATACAGGATAAATTTGTTCTTCAGGATTCCATCTAAAAGAAAAAGAATAAAAGGCAATTAAATATTGAAATGTTCGATGTAATATCAAATGAAACAACTTACATTTCTATTTCATCATTTCGATTTTTTACATGGCCATTGCAAAATGCCCAAGATACAGCCGATAAACCATGAATCCTCAAATCATCTGCTAACGAATCTACAAAAAAAAAAAAATTCTAGTAAATCCTCGTAATAACGCGATATAACATAAATTGAATTGAATTAGTTACCACATAAACAATCAAAATAAGCTTGAAAAGCCGGATTGAGGAAAGTATAATGTAGCATGTGATATACGTATGCATTATGAAAATGTTCAGGAACATTAGTGAGACCATCCCAACCTATAAAGCAAGGAATCAGTAAAATCGAGTTAAAATGAACAAATGAAAAATGAAAGAACAGACAAAATACCTTTGTGAACAGCCATACTTATCAACAAATTACCAGCTTTTTTACCAAGTCTTAAACCGGGATGATTTTGACCTGGAAATTGAGGTTTATCCTTGGAAAATTCACTTCGTGGGTCTAAATAAAGAAAGTGAGAAATAAACAAATCACAATATGAAGTAATCTAATATAATAGCATTACCTTGCATACAAATCCATTCGATTAAACTTAATAAATATTTATCGTTTAATTGATGTTCCATAAATTTATAAATTTCCGAGGCACCAAAACCATCAACATATTTAATCTTTTCAATTTGTTTATCTTTAAACTTTTCATTATGGAAAGATTCGATCCTTCTTAAAAGTTGATAAGTTTTAAAATCACTTAAAATGAATTCTTTTTTTCTTACAAATAAATCAATTAAAAATTGACCATTATAATTTTTAATCATAGAATTGGAAAACAATGATTTGTCCGTTACACACAATTTATGTACAAAATAATCGGAAGTGTCAAGATTAACGATAATGTCTTTGTATCCTCTTGCTTCTAATTCTTTTTTTATACCATATTTATCAAGTCCATAATAAATTTCTTTTAAAGAATAATCTCCTAAAAATTTGTCTGTTATAGGTGCAAATAAATCATCATCCGTTAATGCAAATGATGGCAATTCATATGCATGTGTTATTTGTTGTAAACTGTTAATAATTTGAAGTGAATTTATTGAAGAATGTACTCTTTCGCTTATATTTTCTACGAGTTCTTTTAGATAATGATTGGTTTTTGTTGTAATGTTCTTTACTATTGTGGTGCCATCATCTATTGAAGATGGTGTTTCTTCTTGAGGAATTTGGATTTTTTGTTTTATTATTTGTTCAGACATTTTTTTTTTTTTTAAATAAGTTTAAGGAATAATTTTTTCGCGTTTGAAATTTATTTATTTATTTAAATATTTTTTTCGCGTCTCGTTGTTTATAAGGAAAAATCATGAGATACTATCACTATTTATATCATGCTATAATTCAAACCTCACGAGTTGTAATTTACAGAATCAAAAAAAATAAATTGTCTTCTAAGCCAAATTGAGGTTTTTAATACGGCATAATCAACAAAAATTTACATCACGTCTTCCTTGGCAAAGGCCACTCCCATGCGTACATGTCAATGATTTACATGATGACACCTTTGATCATCGATAAAAAAATAATGGGATGATTTTTTTTATCAAAAAAATATATTCCTTCCTTTTTACTACCTATGGAGCAAATTCCAATAATAGATTTTTCATTCTTTAATATCGATCAAGTTGGTTGCTCTAAAGAAATCAAGAGAGCAAGTGAAACTATAGGATTTTTTTATTTAAAAAATCATGGAATTCCACAAGACGATATTGATAAAATGTTTCAAAATGCAAGTAAAAAATAATAAAAAAAACTCCTTTAATTTAATAACTGCGCTAATAGATGTTATTTTTTTTATCTTTAGGCAAAAGAATTCTTTGATTTATCAAAAGAGGATAAATTAAAATATCCAGTAAATGAAAATTATAGTGGTTATGTTTCCATTCATCAGGAAATGCTTGATCCATCAAACCAAAAAATCGGTGATTGGAAAGAGTTATGTTATTCTTTGGAAAATTTTACTCGAAGCATAGAAACTTTTATTGAATAAGTTCATTTTGTAAATGTAGATGTTTCAATTTCGGTAAATTACATGACGGAAAGCCGAGATCACAAAAATTACCTCCATATTTCGAAGGGAAAAGTGAATTTATCATTAAATTCGAAAAGGTTTCTATCATTAAAAAATTCAATCCAATCTTTCATTTCCAATCAATTTAGCTAAAAGAATCCTATTTTATTCAGAAATGTCATCAGTTATGTATGAAAATCTTGCAAGCTTATGCTATAGCTTTAGAAATACCACAAGAAGAAGGCGGTAAGAATTGGTTTGAGCAAAGACACAAATATGAAAATGAATCCGGTGATACATTAAGGATATTACATTATCCTCCTATCAAACATAACATTGATGAGCAAGATATTCGCGCGGGAAGGTAATAAAAGATATCTCATATTTTTTTCAATCATGTATCAGGAATTAATTTATCGTCATCATTTACTGCGTAGTCACACGGATTACGGTTCCCTGACAATTTTATTTCAAAAAGATATCGGAGGTTTAGAGATAGAATTACCTTTGACAAAACAATGGATCTCTGCTCCTGTGATTAATGAATGCGTATTGATTAATATAGCAGATTTATTAGAATATTGGTCGAAAGGATTATTTAAATCGACCAAACATCGTGTTGTATTTAATGATGATACTTTGATGAAGGATAGATATAGCATAGCTTATTTTTGTCATGCTGAAAATGATGCTGGTTTGGATCCTATTCCAAGTAAATATTTAGAAAATTTGGTTCCAATAAATATGGAGAAGGGAATTTCTTATGGTGTTGACGGTGTTAAAAAACCTTCAACTGCCGGCGAACATTTAATGTATAGATTGGTTTCTACTTATCAATATTAAAAAATAAATTTTTTTTTACGAATAAAATGAAATTGTTTGGTACAACATCAATGTTGATATTGTGAAACGTATAAAAAAAATTAATATAAAAAAAGTTCCATCCTCCCAGATCGTTCTCATTTTTTTTCAACTTATTTTTGTATTAAAATGGGAGGAACCCAAAGTACAGCAGCTAAGGGATATGGGTACCATGTATTACGGGTAACCTTTATTTATTAAAATTTATCATTTATTTTGAAATTTGAAATTTTGTACTAATTTATTAAATGATAGGTACAAGAGAATTCTCCCGCTCATGCTGTAGGCATAGAACCATTTTTTGATTATATCGTTGGAATTAATGGAGTTCAATTGGTACTTTTTTTTTTGCATTCGTTTTTTGTCGTGGAAGAATTTCAAAATATTAACATTAATATCTTAGGTTATTGATGGTTCATATTTTCAAGAACAATTGCTTTTAAATATTGAAAAAGAAGTCATCCTATTGATTTATTCTACAAAAGAACAGGAATTTAGAGGTGTGCTGATAGTTTGATTATAGGAAGTAATTGTTGCTTTATTGCATCGTTTGAATTGATCATAATTTGTTATTATTTGATAAAAAGAGGTTTCACTAATTCCTAATAGAGTTTGGTCGAGTAATCCTAAAGATGGATTAATTGGTGAGAATTTTTTTTTAAGATATATATAGGTATATATATGTTTTTTTTAAAAAAAAAGAAAAAAAAAAAATTTTGGAAAATTTTTAGTTGACTATTCTTAACTATGTGATTGAGAATAGGTTGTAGTATTCGATATTGTTCATATGAGGTTCGTTGAAATTCGAAATTAAATAACCGATTGAATCTTTTATTTCAATAATGTTTGATTGGATAATTTTTTTCAATAGATTCTAACTTTTTTTATCCTTTGAACTATCGTAAAAATATTTTTATAGAGCATGAACGAGCATGTGTGGCATATATTGGACATTGCGGCGGATAGTCCGGCGGAAATGGCTGGTTTGGTATGAAAATTTGATCAATTTTTTTTTTCTCCTCCATTCTCTCACGAGTATTAAATCTTTTTTTCGTATACCCTTTTTTATTAAAGGTCCCACTGACAGATTATGTGATTGGAACACCGCATGCTACTCTACGTAGTGAAACAGATTTTTATGATTTAATTGAAGGATATTTGGAGAAACCACTTCGACTTTATGTATATAATGCTGATTTTGATGTTTGTAGAGAGGTATTTTGATAGCAAAATTTCAAGAATTTCAGAAAGCGGTATAATTGGTCTAAGAATATATATATATATATACTAATCCTTTGTTTCTACTTGTCAAAAGGTTATAATTGTTCCAAATCATGAATGGGGTGGTGAAGGATCCTTGGGTTGTGGAGTTGGTTATGGGTAAGCATTTATATGCATTTCACATTTGCCCAACGAATACTTTACTATTTTTTTTATTTTTGAAATTTCATAGGTATCTTCACAGAATCCCCAAAACGAACAAATTCAAATCACATGAAAAAGAATTTACATTATCGTGGGATGCTTTACCTCAAGAGACACGGATAGAACCTGCTACCGCCACCGATTTAACCGATTATCAACAATATAATCCCGAAAATGATACTATAACTCCAACTTTATATCATGTTGAAAGTAATAACAATAATCAAAATGCTGAATTGTTTACTCCCGCAAATCTTCAACCAATAATGATGAATATTGAAAGTGTGAGTAATGAAAGTGAGAACATAATAACATCAAAAAAAGAAGGGATCAATGAAAGAGAGATCGAGGAAGCTTTTGAAGAAAAGGTTATTATTAATGAAAAACATGAAAAGCAAGGAAAACAAGATTAATAATGGTAATAATATACAAAATACGATAAAATATATTTTTAAATTTAGATTTTTTTTTTTCGTCCCCAAAGATACGGAGACTTTTTGAAAAATTATTTTAAAATAGTTGGCTAGAACAATATTTAATATAGTAGTTTAATAAACTTAGTAATTTTTTAGTAATAAATTTATATTTCGTATATTAAATTAGTAATATTTCAGTATTTTATACAAAAAAAAAAAAAAGAAAAAAAAAATAATTAAAATAAACCACTATAATAAAGATTTAATCCAAACAGTCAAAACAAATTTTAAAAAAGGTTTAAACGCAAACGAGAGCTATTTTCAATTGCACTTTGAAAGTAATGTTCGTTATTTGATTTGTTAAAATGATATAATATATATACACAAATAATATGTATATATTATATATATGTATAATCATAGTAGATGAAACATTTTTTAGGGAAAGGAAATACTTTTAATTAATCCTCCCATTCCCAAACCTGTTTAATCCATAACTTCAAATTTACACGTCTTTGTGATGACAATTGGATAAATGGATGATCGAGCATTTGTTTAGGTGTAGGACGTAACTCTCCATCCTTTTCCAAACTATTTAAAAAATATAAAGATGACCGTTTAGAACAAAGTGAATAAAATGAACTTTACTATTATATTACGAAAAATTTTACCAAATTTTTAAGAAATCTTTAAGTTCTTCACTCCATTCATAATCCTCATCAAGTGTGGGAGCAGGCATGTTCGCAATATGCGCAACTAATTCAATCGGTGACAATATAGAAGGAAATGGAAATTTATTTTGTGCAACTTCCATTATCGTTAATCCCAAAGACCATACGTCAGCAGATACCTTATATGGCAAACCTCGAATTCGTTCAGGCTACATATTCAATTAATTTAACGTAAGCTGGCTGAGCCATCAAAAGCCTACATTATGTAAAAAAAATTTCAATAAATCAAATAGCATTAACCACTTACGGCCATATAATAACTAGTTCCCAAAAAAGTTTCTGCCATTGATGCGACTAATTTACCCGAGACACCAAAATCGCAAATTTTTATTTCTCCCCTTCTGGTTACTAAGATATTTGACGGTTTTATATCTAAAAAAAAGAATAAAGATGATATTTAATTAGTTGCTACTAATGATATAATAAAATTATGTAACAGCTCTAACCTCTATGAATGATTTGTTTGCTATAGAGGTATACCAATCCTTTAAGAACCTATTACAATCATATATAATAAAATCGTAAATTAAAATAAAATATAACGTGTAATATTTATATAATAATAAAACTTACTGATTCGCCAATTTTCCCAAGAATTACTTCTCCGATCCTTCCTTCTCTTTTGTTCACATTTTTGTAAATGGCATCTAAACTACCGCCCTCACAATATTCCATGTAAATCGCAATTGATGAATTGCTATCTTCCAATGAAGCTCCAAAATATGCCACGATATTTGGTGAATGACATGTTCGAAGAAATTGAAGTTCACGAAGAATTTGCCTATGTATATTTGGCTCTGGGTCAACATTAATTTTCTGGAGAAAGGAATAATTTACAATTTTAGTATAAGATAAATATAATGATCAAAATCTAGTTAAAATTTATTCGATCAATGAAAATTATATAATATTAGATAGATCAAATTGATTAAGTTCAAAAATAAATAAAATTAAAATTAAAAAAACCTTTTTTGCCATTATACATCCGTCAATATTATTTTTTACTTTGGTCACTGTACCACCGGCGCCTTCACCCAATCTTTCCAAATCTGAGAAGTGTTCAGGATTAATTTCCACTGAATCCTCACCGTCAGGAACTGCTACGCTTTTAATGGTTTCGTTTTGAAAAAGACATCCGTCTTCTTCAGCTTGTGGCTGTTGGGTTGTTTTTCCCATAGCAGTGATAAGCTCAGTAGTCAAGCGCTGTTGCTGCTGCGTCGCACTGGAACCATTCGAAGAATTTGGGGCAGGGACAATAAGTGGTGAAAGGGATGACGGAGCTGAGGAAGAAGGAGTAAGGGAATTTGAAGGGATTTCTAGACGATTTGGGAGATTGTTGCGGGCGTTACGATGCATATGTTTACCACTTCTTACTGACGACATTAGAGTAATAAGTGTCTTATATCGAAAACTCTAAAAAATGTATTTATCTTTGGCGTTATGACCGAGACTATTTGGTCATCAAAGGAAATAAGTTGTTCTAAAACTAATATAAATAAGAGAGCGAAAATTTTATTAAAAAAAAAAAATAAATAAATATTGAACTTAAAATTAGTTTCAAAAAAAGGACACAATATTTATGATAACTTTCTTATACACGCGCTCACACCCTAAAAGTTAAAAAAGTTTCAACAGGGTACACAAAAATTAAATGATAACATTTTTCTAATCATTTATACAATGAGAATTAGTAAAGAAATTCTTTACAGAAAATTCCGAATAACTTTTCCTTTTACTGCGGAATCACCAGATTCAATTTGATATGATTAAGAAAGAAACCTTAAATTTCTAAAAAATCTTTACTATTTTAAGAAATACAGCAATTTTAAAATATTATATTTAATGTGTATATATATATTTTTTTTGTCAGTAAAAAGATAAAACAATTTAGTTTCGTACTTTTTTTTATACTGCAAAGCTCATATAGTTGATTTTTTTATATTAATATACTGTTTAAACTTTTTAAAATCAAATTCTATACTTGAATTATAAATTTTTACTATATTAACTAAATGATTATATTTTTAAATAATTAAATAAAATAACTAAATTTTGTTAATTAATAAATTTAAATCATTAATTAAAAAAAAACTGGTTTAATCTAAATTAATAATTTATTAAATTTAACATATAATTTAATTTTTAATAGTTTAAATAAATTAGACTTATATATTATTTAAATATAATTAATTATTAATTTTTATATATAAAAACTAAAGTTAATTAATTTTAATTGTTTAAAATAATTACATTTACAATTCTAATAAAAAAAATGATATTAAAAATTAGTGATTATTTTACCTGATTTTATTAAAATTTCAAAAGTCTATTATACAACCAGTGGACATATTAATATATTAATATATTAATATATCTACTTAGTTTGGATTAATATGTAATAGGACATTATAATATAATGTACCTATATAGACTAATATGTAATAAGAACATTATAGTCTTTTTTGTTACATTTTAGTTAACTAAAATATATTGTACCTTTGTAAACTATAATGTATTAGAATAGACCACTAAAAAAATCATGTTAGATAATACAGTATATTTTGCGGTAAAATTTCAGTTAATTTTGGCTAGCTTTATAACATAATTCTGGCTAAATTTATGATACATGATTTAAAGATCCAACTCAGCGTCATGCCAATATCATAGTAGTATCATAGCAATATCATAGAGCTGGTGAGGAACTGGCAAAATACTGATAAGGAGTTAGAATGGTTTTATTAATTTATCAGTTTTAACTGAAGAATCAGATAAATGAAGAATCAAAAGTACTAAGATTGACCTATGTAATTATCAGGAATTAATGCTAAACTTACTTGTAATTTTACTTTTATATTCCTATTTGATTGCTGTGTTGAAGCACAGAATGCTAAACTTGCAATCCATATATTTTTCTTTTGATTGCTATTTCTTGATTACTAGATTAAGACATAAAGTGCTGAACTTGTAATCCATATTTATTTCTCTTTTAATTGCCAGAGATGTACCTTATATTTGCAATCCTGCCATTTGTCAAAGGTGTAGCGTAATCTATTTACCATTTTTGATTACTAGGTGAGACACACAAAATTCTAATATTATGTTATTCTTACAATCCTATCTTTTATGACCTATTTGATTGTTAAACTTGTAACATGAAGTGCTGAATCAGTTCAGAATACCATTTTCATATCCATTTTCTCATATTTTCCTGAGTTTTTTTGCCTTCCTGTTCTCTTTTTTGCCTATTACTAGTAGACTATTCAAGTATTTCTTTCCTATATATAATTCTGTTTGAGTGGTCAACCAAATCTACATCTTATTTTATGCTCTGCCTTTCTATTCTATAGTTGCTATTTTGGGATATTATTACATCAATTGCTTTAAAGTATTATTTAATATATTTATTTCATATTCGCAATAGTAATTGGATCAGAAGCTAAAATAGCTTTATGCATTTTTATTTCATTTCTAAGATATACATTACATTATTAATTTTAAAGATTACAGTTTTCTATATAATTTTATACTGATTTCTTACATATACTTCTATGCTATTTGCATAAAAAAAATTCGAACCCAATCTCGAAAAAATAAATGAAGCTATAAGGTTTTTTTCAAGTATAGCAGACCTTAATTTTAAGTTGGGCTATAATAATCATACATATTTTCAACATTTATTGGCATCTAATACTAAAGAGAATTTGGCCCTTTTAGAAGTCTATCATGTTAAAGAAATTGTTTTCAAATATATCATTCAGGTAAGGGCAGTGACATATATTACCTAATATTTTAGGAGGTAGGGGTAACAGAAATCTTAGATTACACATAATATTATTGGTCATGTGATACAGGTGGCTTATATTTATACTTAATACTGTAATATTGTATTTGATATTTATTTATAATAGACTATACTATATATACATGCATGTATAAATGCTATAACTGACTATATGCATTCTTCATCTGATATATGATGCATAACATCTATACTCATCAAAAATTTAACCTAAATTCAAATTGTATCTAATTTTTTAATTTTAATGTTATTGAAAAAATAATCTGATTTTTTTATAGTTTAGGTTATGATCTTTTAAAAAATCAGGTTACATTTTGAATTGAATAATTATTTAAAAAGTTATCGGGATTTAAAAGTTGGATATATTATTAGTAATTAGCCGATTTCAGACTGACTTTATATGGGTATTTACAGGGGTATATTTGCAATCTGACCAATAAAAATGCGTAAAATTATCACATGATAATTTCTTTTGATTGCTGCATTACATAATTTAGCAGGTCTAAAAAATTCATGTTCTTATACTTTCCAGTAGTTAAATTATACTTTTTTATGATCAATGAATATTAGTATAATATATTTAATTAAATAAACTATGGTAAATATTGGTTATAAAGGTTATAAAAAAATTCATAAATACATAAAATATATGACTTCAGAAATTCTCTTTCTAAATCCATAGAATTTTTGCCAATATTAATAAAGATGGTCAAAATGTGTGATTGCAAATTATATTCATATTCGCATTGTACCTAAAAATGTGATAATAACCACATTTTAAAACATTAAAATTAATAAAATTAATTACGCATTTTACATTAAATCATTATCTTGAACACGTTTAAATTTTTTTATTGTATTAAAAATGCCACTTCTTTCTAAGCAAAAAAGAAAATCAAAAAACTAAAAATGCACTATAGATGACAAATTTGATACTAAAAAAGTATGATATCCAAGTACAGATGATCAAAATCAACCTGAATCCTCAATTCTAATTAACAACAATTGTAAAAAAATGCTGGTTGTTATGACATAGTTACTGCAGTTACTGTGTCTCATAATAATAGTGGTTCATTTGGTCCTTTTGAAAACACTGGTTCATTTGGTTCTTATGATGGTGGTTTATTTAATTCTTATGGTGATGGTGGTTCATTTGGTCTTTATGGTAATGGTAGTTTGTTTGGTCCTTATAGTTATGATAGTTCGCCTGGTCCTTATGGTGATGGTGGTTCGATTGGTACTTTTGGTGATGGTGGTTTATTTGATGCTTCTAGTGATGGTGATTCGTCTAGTCCTTCTGATGATGGTGATACGTTTAATTCTTATGGTAATAGTGGTTCATCTGGTGCTTCTGGTAATAGTGATTCATCTAATCCTTATAGTGATTGTGATTCAGCTAATCCTTTTGATAATGGTGATTTGTTTGGTACTTCTGGTGATGGTAAGATTGCGGATGAAAGTAATATTAGTATAGATTTGGAATTATTTGATATGAAAGAATTTGGTGAAGAAGAATAGGGTGATGATAAAGATAGTGGTTAGGATGATGACGATGAAGATGATATTTCCGAAGAGATACAAAACCTAAAAAATAAAGAACTTAAATTAGTGTAAAAGGAAGAAAGTGAATTAGAAAAAATAAAACGTAGTCGGTATATGACAGGAAAGACTTCAAGATCAAGTTATTATGAAAAATATGGACCAACCGGTTCATTTACCAAGACAGCTGTTAATACTAAAAAAATTACAAGTTTTTTTAAAGTTGGTAATCAAGTTACAATTATATGACCTGACGAAATAAAGCAAATTTCAAGTAATTCAGAAGATGAAATCATCAATAAAGATACTTACCAAATTGATAAAAAAATATGAAGTCTAAAAGAACAATTAGAAAAGCAACATACAATACAGTCAAACCTCTATATAACGATATGTCAGAACATATAGAAATTGTTTTTAAAAATATCGTTATATCAAATTATACCAATATTTATATGACCTCAAGTATAGTGAGTAAATAATATTTTATCAGTATATAAAGTTTTTAATAGTATATTAGTATATAGAATATCGGTATATAGAGGTTCGACTGTAATAAAATGATCATTACCAAATATAATAAAAAAAAGTTATCTATGAATATCTTACCCGCTTAAATAATGGAAAAATGCATGCTAGTTTAGAGGTAGCTAAAATCATTTTTATTGATAGTGGTCTATAGAAAGTGTGACGTATCCAATCCCTATAAGAAATCAAAATAAGGAAATGATACGTTTTTTTTAAGGTTTGTATACGTAATTAATGATTCTATATCAAAATTCCGTATGTTTTA
>CAMKVN010000394.1:0-30221 GCA_946474995.1 Funneliformis geosporum | reverse complement strand
TGAAAATAAGCTAATGTAATATAAAATTTTAACCAATTAAAGTTTATAAGTTATAGATTAATATGTATCAAAAATTTATATTTTTTAAAAAATGTTTCAGAACCCCATTTTCCTAGCAAACTTCCCATATTTTAAATTATAAAATATAAGTTTTAATTTTATAGTACATAGAATGCAATCTTAAATAGTAATTAATAATCCTTATATTATTAATTTAATTATAAAGTAAAATATATTTTATAGTTATAAGAATGATAAGAATTATAATTAAACTTAAGTTTGACTATTTTAATATAATTGTGTAAAAATTCTAATAATAATATTAATATTTTGTAATAGAAAGGAAAAAATTATAAAATAATTAATAAATTATAATAAGTATAAGTCATAAATTATAAAATTTCAATTATTAAAATATCATAATTTTTATAATATTTAAAAGAAATATAGAAAGTAACAATATTAAATTCTTAATTCTTTTTATTAAAAATGTTATGATATTAAGAATAAATATGTTGTGATATAAAAGTCAAAATGTCATAATGATACATGCAGTCTTTGATTTGTAATAGTTTTACAAAATATTTGGGATGCATGTATAACAATATAAAATAAATATTTAGATTTAGCCTTTTTTTTTAATTATAATTAATTAATTTATAATTAAAGAATTTTAATGAAAATTTGAAAATTTTAATTATCTTGTTTTATTGTATTTTTAGATTGTTAGAATATAAGTGACTTTTTTTTAAAAAATTAGCTTTAGTTATTATAAATATTTACTTATTAAATATTAAATAATGTCATAATCAAAAAGTATTCTTTAGTTGATTTCTTTTTTTCTTTTTTTTGTTAAAATTTACTTTCTAACAAAGACTGGGCGGTATCACGTGAAAACCACCTTTCGGGTACAACATTTTTAATTTAATTGTGCATTCATACAAACAAATTAAAAATCGACCCAAAGTTCTACAAACACAAATAAGATGTGCATGTTAATCAAATTCTAATTTTTTGAGCTTTTTTTAAATGTTTGATATTTAAAGTTTGAGGAAACAATAATAACAATCGGTCGATGCAAGTGGACGCGTCAATTACCCATTAGGTCTTTAGGTTCGTTCCTTTAGGTTAAGTTATTTTTTTCATGCGCATCGATTTGATTGGTTGATTGATGGCTTAAATATTGTTGTGTAAAATGTGTAATCTCCTCATTGCTTGATGAAAATGATTGGTTAACATTTTTGGCGAACAGAATAATTTCGAATACAATTAAATAATTAAAAAGCATTGTGTTAAAAATGAAAGACTTTGCACACAACGACTTGGAATTTTTTTTTTTTTTCGTTCAAAAGGTGGTCCCACTCTTATTTTATTTTTTATTTTTATTAATAAAAAAAAATAAATAAATACATAAATACCATAAATAAATCTGCATTTCTATTTGAATTTTGTAACTTAAAAATATAATTTCACGCGATCAAAGTGGACTTTGAATGAACCTTAAAATGAATTAAACAAAACTAAAAATAGGATTTTTTTTTTTTACATATTGTTTTTAAAGTAAAAAAAAAAATTCTTTTTAAAGAATCCGGAATTTTTCGAACGACTTTATCTCGAATGAACTAACGAAATTGGAATTTGTAATCACATAAAAGGATTTAACTAAAATTGGATCAATCCAAAGGTTAGATAACGATATCAGTATTTAAAGTATTTAAGTATTTTAAACAACAACAACAACAACAACAACAACAGGTTAATATTAATAATATAATAAATTAATAATTAAACGTGAAACAAAGAGAAAATTCCAACATTTTAAAAAACCAAATTCATTATAAAACTGGAAATGTTGTAACATAACTATTCCGGAATTTATTTAAAATAGAACGTAAGGTTCTTCGGGGAGGCGTTTATTTGTTTTGGTTGTGACTTTTATTATTAAAAAAAATTTTTTTTTTTGAATAATCAATAAATATGGAAATATTAAAAAAAAATAGATTGATCTAGCCAAAACTATATAGCTTGTACATTTAAACAATACTAATGTTCATTTCACTTTAACTTTATTGAAATTAATATATGCGCGTTAATGAAAGATTTTCATTATGACTTAATTAAAATTCCTTTACATCAGAGTACAAGATTATAGATTAATCTCACTATAAATCAGAAAGGTTCTCATAATAATAATAAAAAAAAAGGCGTAAAAATAGATACGAATAGATTGTCCCGTCATCGTTACTTTTATGATTTATTTATAGGTCAATTATGAACTTAAAAAGTTAACGTACATGAATGTACAAATGCGAACATAAGCGGTTATTTTTAAAATGCTATTTTACGGTGATGGCATGCCATGAAGTCTCATGTATTTAGCCAAAGAGGTTCGCGGAGAAGCCCATCAACACTCAATAGACAATCGCGTAAAATAACGTGTTGAACCCCAATCAGAAAGCAATTATATTATAAAACTGATCAACTTCATGTGACAAATACAAATATTAATATAGCTGCTATGTCCAATAAACTTTTATCAGATATGAATTGTTATTGTGACACAAAAAGAGTTGCAACGCAAAGAAAAGTACTTTGAAGATCTAGATCAATCCACCCACATGATCGAATGGCTAAACGGAAATTAAAACTCATGATATCAAAAATACGAGTATTAGAGAGGTTGTTGGAAAAAAATTTTTTTAATATGATCCAATTTCGATAGTGATCGTCTCATGTTCGGTGGCAATTGTGCAATTTCTTCCTTTTTTTACTGTTCGCAGTAAACACAAACTATGCTCTTTTAATCTCATTTACATAATAATCATGAGACATTTCTCACAAGTTTATCATTTTAGAAAGATAATTCCTTTTTTTTTTTTTTTATTGATTACATACAAATTTAAGTACAATTCCAAATATTTTCAGGTTTTAGGTGTATGAAGGTTGGTATTTTTTTTTTATTTTTTTTTATTTTTCTCTTTTTTAAAAAAAATTGATGATGATATTCAATGCATGCATTTAGATTAAAACGTTCTTGAAAATTAATCACGGTTAATTCCAATCCGTAATTTCCGTAGTTTCAAGTTTTTGTCAAAAAAATAAAAAAAAAAAAAATAAGGAAATAAAAAAAAAGGTTTGGCAAAGACCCTTTAAGATGACATAATCGAATAAAATCAAGAAATTGAAAAAAGGAGAATAATAGATCGCATGTAATCCGATTAATCCGAAAAACCGAATTGAATAATCTAAAATTTTAAATTAGTTTTGTTTAATATTTTCGGATCCAAGAGAGTCAATTGGAATCATCATAATAAAAAAGATTATATTAAAAACAGAATTACATAATATAACAATTTAAAGCCCATTGATTCGTACAAATTAGGAAATTTTAATACCTTATATAAATCGACTTATCAAAGACGCCAACAATCTTTACTTGTTAGGAAAGTTGTTTGTTGTGGGGTGATGTCTTTTTAAATTTTAATAAAACACTCATCTCCTTTCAAAATATTTCTTTATTCTCACCATTGAAAAAAATAAAACGGAGATACTTGTTTTTTTTGGTAATCGCGTAAAGGGTTGGTTTAGTTAACATTGGTCATGAAAAAACGATTCCGGTAAAGTAACTTGTCTTGAAATCCAAGCATATTCATTTTTGATGGCCCAATTTGGAAGGTTGAGGTCAATTATGCATTGTGACTGGATGTGACGATGTGCGTCAAGTGGTTGATAATCTCTTTTCCATTTGACAATCGTAGAAGTTCATTCAACAACTTTTCAAACCGGTTCTGATGAAAAATTTTTTTGAGTGACACCTCGAATACCTAAAAAATCAATTTTCTGATATTGAATATCACTTTTGTCACACACCAATTGCGATATCACACAACATATATCATGATCCATCGGAGAAATCTCCCTCGTGCCTTAATGATTTAACGAAAGTGATAAGTGGATTTTTTACCAATTAAAGAATGTAACATCCTGGATTTAATTAAATCGATTTAGGTTGATGTATGCGAGCAACTCGTTTCTTGATGCCTTTACCTATATAAAAAAAAAAAAAAAAAAAAAAAGTATTTCTATTTCCTTTTTTTATTTTTTTTTGGTGGGGTAATTTGTTCTGTTAAACAAACAGGTTCATTCAAGTTACCCGTCACGTTTGTTAACTTTCAAAAAAAGAAAAAAAATTTTTTCTGCATTTGTAATGTTTGTCATGCATGATCTTATTTTGAAAAAGATTTTTGCACGTTGAGGTTTACTTGAAATATTTAACAAGGTTACTTTTCTTTATTGAGATCAGTTCGATTAGAAAAAAACACGAGATGAATCGAACGTGCCCGGTTGAAAATGGGAATACGAAGCGGTGAAGCACACATGTCGTGAACAACGACGTGAGGCTCGGTTCCTTGTAAGTTGGAATCTACGCTCGAAATGATTTGCTTCTAGGTTGGCGTGTGTTACAGTGTTACATTGCGAAAGTAACACGTTAGTTACACGCTCGATTTGACCGCACTTTATAAAGGATTAATTTTCACGATTATGTAAGTTCAATTTGCAATCATCATTCGTTTGTCCGACAGAATTTAGGTTTTGGGTTCTAAGATATTTTTCATAGAAACATGTGTCAAAAACTAGATAAATATAACAATCCTTGTGAATGGATTTCTTAAATGAGCGAGTACAATGGAAATTGTTCAAATTTTTTTAGGTTTTTTTTTTTTTTTTTCTCTGTTTTTAAATAAGAAAAAGGCTAGAAACCACTTAAATTAGTTTAGGTAAGGTTCGGTCTAATTTTGTCGAAACAATTAAGTTCCCCAGAAAAATAAAAAAAGGATCTAACCTTCAAATGTTTCAAAATTCCGAATTTTTTTTTTACATTATCACAAAATTTTTTTATTATTATTTTTTGTTGGACATAAATTATTAAAAAAAAAAGGATTACATAATTTTTAATATATCGACATGATATGCCTCAAAAAAAAAAAAAAAAAAGTAAAAAAACAAAACAAAAACAAAGAGTAAGAAGAACAAAAATAATTCAATCCCGTTTTTTCTTTCAAAAAAAAAAAAAAAAAACTAATAATGATTTAATAAACCCATCAATGGTTAATGATGATTATTATGAAAGATAAATCGATGACTTCATTGCCTCATCACAATGAATAAATAAAGTTTGGCTTTTTATTTTGGAAAAAAACTGGATTTTAATATAATTAGGATATTATTCAATGTTCTTGTGTATCGTGTAACCAATTCATCTGATTTTCATTCGAAAAAAAAAAAACCTCTCTTTCTTTCTAACATCTCGATTAAATAAAAGATTTGTCAGAAAGTCCCGATTCTTGTATCCCAACAAGAATCCTTTAATATTGTGAAAAATTAACTGATAATCCTGATATTTTCTTTTTGATGATAAAGATTCCTCGTGATTTTTTTTTATTTATTGTGGGGAAAAAAATCATCAGGTCGGGATCGGTAGAACATTACCTTATTAGGCAAATAACAAAAAAAAAAATATCCCGCGATTTCCCGCAGCAAACGGCCTAAGGGTTTGAACGCGTGTTAATTACGTGCTAATCTATATAAATGGAAATAATCATTGATCTCTTTTTTTCCTGTCGTCATCATTTGGAATAAACCAAATCTTTCAATGACAAATAAGAAAAATAATCAAAGTTGACAAAACATTGATTATGAAATCCACCTAAAAAATCTATCAAAACTTCATTTAAACTAACTTTATTATTTTTTTTTTTTCATCTAAATAAATAATCATTACAAAAAAGAGATCATGCGATATATAATATAAATCGGGTAATCAAGTACCAGTAAAGCCCGACGGAAACTAAACAGTTTGCTTTGTGATTCGTACCTGTTTCCGTACTGGTTATTATCATTTCATTACAGGCTTCGACGGCGTTTTCTAAAACAAATACTTATATTTTATTTTATTATATTTTTTTTTTAAAATAAAAATAATATTTGTTTGTTTGATTTTCCTTCTACTGTTTCCATTTTTTTTTATTTTTTTTCCTAATCGGAATTGTCACAATCCACCTTTGATAAACTTCAAAGGGATGAATAACTCACGACGGTATTTCATTGTCTTTATTTTAATCCTTATAAAGACATTATGTCATCATACAATAAATGATTCCGGAATGAAATCCGCGCGTTTCTAAAAATATCATTAAACACATAAAGAAGAATACCTCATAAGGTCATACGCTCATTCACAACGTGATGGGCCAGCCTTACATCACCATCCTTATAGGGACTATAACAGGCCGCAAATAAACCACATTACCGAATTTGTACTTTTACATAATGAACGTTCATTCTCATTTATCGATTCCCTAAATTTATCGTCAAATCATAAATTGTCCCGAATTGAGATAATAAGGTAACGAATATTCTTGTCCTTATCACCCCTTCCCTTGTCTTTAAGTTTTTTTTCTAAAAAAAAAAAAAAAATAAAAAAAGTCAACAAACAATCAATCATTGAACTAGAAAATCCTGTCATGAAACCTCCTAATGATGATGTTAACTTAATTAAATATAGGTTTCCCCGAGTATGATACCATAAAAGTATTTATTAATTTTTATAAATTAAAATTATTTTAATTTATTTAATTTGGTATCATTGAAACTAATTAACCTTAAATTAAATTAGGAACTTGTTATTTTAAGTTAATGCTTGCAAAAAAAAACAAAAAAAAAAACAAAAAAACAAATACACGGGCAACTCACAAACTTTAAAAAAAAAATCCCCCCCAAATTTCATTGTTCTCCCTAAAGAGAAAATTTGCATCCCATTAAACAAATATCATACCGTGGAAAAAAAAAATGTGATTATTTCACGGTGATAATCAAAGGGACTCATCACAACGGGGCAATTCGTCAAGGCTTTGATGATTACACATCGCATACCTCTTTTATATTAGACATCAAATGAGGAAGGGGGGAGAAAGTAAAATCTCATATTTTGTTTGTTTTTATTTTTATATTACTTTGTCTCACCCACCTTTTTTTTAATTTTTCCATTTCCTTGATATTTGAAACCATCACCAGTATCACTATCTGAAACTGTGTCCCTGTTACTATGCATATGGAAATGGCATATAATAAGTGCTCAATATCACATTACACAAATCGTCTCATTTGGGTTTAATTTAAACTAAAAATTGAATGAGGATTAAAAATAATTAAAGTATTGTACAAATGCTTAGCCAAGATAAATTTGTGCGTATGTTTATTGATTTTCGTTAAGTGCTACAAGGCCTTTTATTTTATTTTTACTTTAAAGGTGGAGAAAAATATAAACGAAACGTCAATCTTTCAAAAAAGGATGTCATGATGTCATGATTAATAAAATGAAGTTTTCACGTTCAATTTTGTTTGTGGGGTAAAAACAAAATAAAATGAAATAATAAAAATAACACAAAGAAGAAGGCTTTTGCCCCCTGTTTATTGAATTGTTGTATGAGTTGCCAATCGTGAATTATTTATGATCTATTGAAAGGGCAAGATTAAAAATTGTTTTCCGATTTATTAATTATGATTATTCAATAAAAAAAATCTTGTGGATGGGCACATTCAGTCTTAAAAAACGCCATCAGAACCGTAGGGAAGTACCAAAAAAAGACTTACATAAAAGAAACCATGATATCATCATATCTTTCCATCTTTTTCATTTATTAGCGATAGAGGGAAAAACAATCTCTGTTAGAAAAATTCAAGAAAAAGGTGTATTGTTCGGTTTAAAGGTTTGACCATCAAGTGCTTGTGTAATCTGTAGATCGTTCCAATTTGAAGATCAAAACTTTAAAAAATTTTCGATCTAGGCAGAAAATGTTCAAATGTTTCAAATGTTTCAACGTTCTAACCGTAAGGAAAACTGCATGATTTCTTTCTAAAATGTTTAAATGATTAAATAAATGTCTCTCATAAATAAATATTACCCCAGCTTAGAATCACTTGACCCTTTTAAAATCTGAAAAAAGAAGATACCTTGTAATCCGCGTTTACCTTTTATAAACTATATTAGGTATAGGTTTACGTGGTCTTTATACTGTTTTGGAAATATATATATAAATATATAAAAATAAAGTCATAAGGTTATTTTTGTCCTTAAATAAAAAAACGAAACTAGAATTTATTCATAGCTTATTCAAAAAAATAAAATCATTTGCGGAATATAATTGAACCTTTACTCTTACTTTGACAGGAATTTTCTCCTTTTAATATAAATGACCTTAAATGGTTAAATCATTTTCTCTCCTTTTGAAAAATTTCCTTGACGTTTTTTGTTTATCATTTATTCATTCATTATTATTTATTCAATGAAAAAACTTTATTTCTTATTAATCAAGATTAATTAAGAAATCCTTAAAAAGACAAGAAAAGAACCAAACAAAAAAAAAAATTTCTTGATGACTAATGGGTACGGATAAAGATTGAAACATTAATGAGAAAAGTGGTGTGTGTTGTGTTTATCATCTTTTTTTATTTACCCAACATATCATTGCGTTTACATAATGAGAGTGTGGAGCGGAGCTATTCCTGAAATAATCCGATGGAATTGCACTATAATTAGCTTAAGTCTTTTTATATGTAATTTTTAAGGTTTATTAAATATAATATAAATAGTCAAGTCTGATAATTTAAAGTTTTTATAGTAAAGTTGGATTCTAATTTAAATGTTAGTAAGTTTCCTTTTTTGATGAGACATTGAATGGTCAAATGGCAAATGAACAAAAAAAGTAAATGACTAGCCCTGTTGAAAGCAAATCACTTTCTGATCTAAACATCTTGGCAAAACGTTTCACTCGTGTTCAAATCTCGTTTAAATGAAAAGTGTGTGCTTTATAAATTTCCTTTTATAGGAAAAAAATGAAAAAATGGAAACCTTTTTCTCTTCTCGATCATGCTTCGGTTTTGATTAGTTAATTAAATTCAAGTTTAATTAATTAACCATTAAAAAAAAAAAAACTTTTGCCAACGATACGGATACTTAATTTCCGAATTTTCCGGAGGATTTTTTGGGTGGGATTTTGGGAAGGATTCAAGGATGGCTTCTTTATATTTTTATTTATAATTTTTGAGTTTTCGGGTAAATCGTCTTGTCATACCTAATCACACATGTTTTTTAACGACGAAAATCCCTCTCCTATTATTATCAAAATATTTTGTAAACACAAATGCAATTTTTTTTGGTTCGATGGAATAATTTTAATGTTAAAAATTTTTCGATGATACATGTTTTTTTTTTGAAGACCCTTTTTTCTTTATAAAAAAAAAAAAAAAAAAAAAAACTGTATAAAAAATATATGTAATGATTATTAAATTATTATTATTATTATTATTATTATTCCAAATAATGATTGAAAGAAGAGAATAAATCACTTTCGAGGGGGAGGGCAATAGAACAAAAAAAAAAGGAAAAAAAAGAAAACACTTGAAAATAATAATTCTCTTTTTTTTTTTTTTTTTCTTTGTAAAAAATAAAAAACAACCACACACACGTTCACTATTTGAAAATTTAATTATTCTTAAAATTTTTTTTTTTTTGCACTTCCTTTTTCTTAATACAAAAAAAAAAATTTTTACATTCACAAAAAAAAAGCACAAAAAAAAAAACTTTTGTAAAAAAATATAATAATGTAAATGAAACTAATTAATGGATGAAATTGTGGTAAGTATTATAATATATACGAGTTAAAATATGTTGTGATGATGTAAAATACTAAAATATAGTGTTGAATAAAATTTCGTTATTAAAATTTAATAATTTTTTTTTTTTTTTTTTTTTTTTTTTGTGCCAAAATGTGATGTTTTGAAAATAAAGTGTGATTAAACAAAATACCGATCCGCCTAAAAAGTGATTAGTGGCGATGAATTAGATTACTTGAATAAAAATCTCTAGGATTTTTTTATCTTTCGATCAAAAATACCATCAAAAAAAAATGAAAAAAAATGAAAAAAAGATTTACAAAGAAAAATTTGAACAAAAGAGAAAAAAATCGTAGACAAAAAAAAATAAAAACTAAATAGACAAGAGTTCTTATATGATGAAAAAAAATAATAGCGGAGGAGAAAAAACTATACAAAAATGGTGTAATTCATATTGGTTATAATAAATTTTGATATTATAGGAAAAAAAAACTATACAAATTTTTTTATCACGAAAGAAAAAAAAATATTTACGAATGGAAGAATAGAATGAATGAAGGATATGTATAAATATCACATGTCACCATTGCTAGTAATTAAAATAATAAAATATTGTATTCCATCGCACAAGCCGCCAAAACCACACTAGCAAAATAAAATTTTGTAATTAAAAAAAAAATGGATTCCACACAATTGTCCGTAAAGAATGGAAATGAAAAAAAAAAATAAAAATCGAACGAAGTGAAAAAAATTTTGAAAGAAAACAATTTTTTTTGTTTGTTCCTATGCTTTCATCAAATTCACGTCATCGAATTTGTGAATGTTCATTCAGTGTTGTAACGTCGAGTGAAGGTTTCCTGTTTGATACGTTTGTAAATAGGGAGTGAAATTGCTGAAATTTCTCGAGTTTGCGTTCTTTTCCTTGCCATTGGGTCGATGAACACGAACATGTTGAGAAAGATTGTCCGAACGAGAGAATCTCTTTGTGCAATGAGGGTGAGGGCAATGAAAAGCTAAAAAGTAAAGAAAAGAATAAGAACGCGTTAAATGTTGAAAAACACGTTGAATCGACCGAAACCTGTTTTTTTCAGAAAACTTACGTCTCTCAAGGGTATGTATCGACCGAATGTGTCTCTTAAGATGTTCGGACCTTTTAAAAATTCTTCCACAGCCCGCATAAGTACACTCAAACGATTTTGTACCGGGTTTTGTTGGTTTGTTGTTCATTCGTCGTCCCCTTGATTTTCCAGATTTTTGCGGTGAAGATAAAGAAGGCGAAGTCATTAGGAATTCTTGTGGATCTTGAAGTTGGATCCCTGTGTTCATGGTGGCGCTTGTCACGTTAGCCCTTCGGCCCCGACCCCGTTTCGTAGGCTGCATCATAACTTCATTCGACATATTCTCATTCTCTCCGCTAATCATGTGTTGTTGCTGATGATGTTGATGATATTGAGGTAAGATAGTTGGCGTCATGATGGGAGACTGATCATGAGGGGAATCAATGGGGGTAAGAGGATTCGTTGAAGAGATGCTCGCGGGGCATACTGAAAGATCTGGACAACTACTTTCTGAGCTTAAAGTTCTAGACATTTCATAGAGAGAGGCGTCAAGAGAATCATATTCCATTTTTATTTTTGGATCAAATAGGCTATAGTTGTCGCTTTCCGGGGACGAACATGTGGTCGCGTGAGTTGGAGGGATCAATCGAAAAGCGTAAGCTTCCATGAGCTGTTGTTCGTTGTCAGTTGTAAGAAGATCGGTGTAAGAGATGCCCCTTCCATTCATGGCGAGATATTCTGAAGTCATGTCAATATCTTTTTGATGATGTTGATTGTATGGTGGAGTCGGATGGTGAATGATGGGCATTGCTGATGGTGAGGCCATTGAGGAGTAATTAAATGAAAAAGTGGGATCGGAAAGATCCGGAAAATCATAACGTTCATAACGGAGTGATGATACCATTTTTTCGTAAAAATAAACGTTGATTTATGTTTAAAAAAAAAAATCGTTAAAAAAAAGAAATCGCGTAAAATTTTTTGTTTGTCGGCTCGGTAAATTCTGGATTTTTTGAACGCTTTCCAAATAGGATGTGATTAAAGACGTTTATGTTTTCCAGACTTGTGAAATAAAATAAAAAAAAATTTTTTTTATTCCTTTTCTTCCAAATTAAAATTATTTCGTGACAAAAAAAAATTGTTTATGAATAAGAAAGAAGTAGGGATGAAAAAAAAATATATTCGGATTGTGAATAAAGCTTAAGGAAAAATTAAAAGATTTTGCCAAATTTTTGAAGTAATATTATTTCTCCAAAGAGTCATTAAAATAAATTGCCAATATTGTTGTTGTTCTGAGTAATTAAAATTATTATTTTTTTTTTTTTGCTTGAGATTTCAGTTAACGTTAAACGTAGCAGAAAGAATAAATGTCTCTCTTTTTTTTCGGGATAAAAAAAGGGAGGCAATCAAATACAGTTGAATAAAACTTGAACTGCTTGTATCAATAAGAAGATAAGCTCGAGGTTTTTTTTTGATTTTTTTTTTTTTTAGAGTATATGACTAAAAAATTTTTTTTTTTTTTTTAGTAAGACATACGATAAACGATACGAAGAAAAGATTACTAAACGAAAAAAAAAAAATTTGATATAATATACACAACAGAGATATGAAGAGAAGAAAAAGAGGTCACAAAAAAAAGGAAGAAAAAAATTTTTTTTTTTTTTTTTCGTAAAATTTTTTCTCTTTTGAAAAGTTAAAGGCAAATTGCCCTTTTTATCATTATTTTTTTTTTTTTTTTTTAATGTATTGGTTTTTTTTGATACATACTGTCGATTAATATATATGTATAAGTATATGCTGTATAAAGTATAATAATAAAAAAAAATGTTTTATATAATACATGTCTGACTAAAATATATTATTGACTTCGAATCTTTTTAATATTAATAATATAAACAAACACTTATTTATTCAAAAAAAAAAAAAAAATAAAGTATAATTAGTATTATATTATTTATTTATATTATATCATTTTCTACTGTGTGCTGTGTGATATTACCAAATTTAAGCTAAATAAGCTAAATAAACATGATTCTTTTTTTTTAAAAAAAAAAGACTTTTCAACTTTTGGAGATGACGTAAATAGATTTTCAATATCCGATTTGAGCCATTTCACCTGAAAGGCCGTTCATTGACACTCTCCGACGAGTCCGTCACGTCAATAAACTTCAACTGTTACTGTTACAGTAAATCATAAACAAAAAATCGTAAATATAAACATTTAATAAATGAAACTTTTTTTTTATTTATTAAAAGTAGTTAAGTGAACATAAAAAGGCCCTTTTAACCTTTGCGTACCTTATTAGTTAAATATGTGTGATTAATGAAAAATGATGTGATATAACAAAGAAAAAAAGCTCTGGCCGTAACGTTTTTTTGATTGGTACGATTCCATTTTTCTCTGTGTGTGACTATTTTTGAAAGTGAAATGAAAAAAATGCTGAGCTGCAAGCAACAAGAAATCGTCAATGTGTCATGAATGCAACAAAGCTGATTGAAAATAAATTTTATTTCTCCAAAAAAATGATAAGAGCACAAGTCACATCCAGCAGCCTTTTGTCCGATTCAAAAAGATGCACACATTCGGAACGTTACAAATACCATATTTCCCATTTATTAATTTTTTATTATTATTATTGATTACTTAATTGAATGAAATATCAGGTGTTAAACTATGGGAGTTCTTTCAAAGGTGAGCATATGACCGATGTTTTCATTAAAATTTTTGATTTCATGACCGAAAAAAAAATCCTGAATTGGAATCTACGATGAATCAATGTTTCGTCACAATGTGTTTGTGATCATGAAATCTCTGTTTTTTTTTCTTTTTTTTTTTTAAAGCTCCTTAAAAGTATCCGTGCGCTTTGTTCGGATTTTTTTTCTTAAAAATATTTGTCAGGATTTTTTTTTTTCCTTTTTTTTTTTTGCCCTCCAAGAAAAAATTCGACAAGTCCATTTTTGGACATGCTCTTTTTTTTTTTTTTTTTTTCTCAGGCTAACGTGGAAATTTCCTAATTATTCTGCTCTAATTTATTATTTATTTGTTTTGTAATCGCTTTCTACTAAAAATAGCAATGACGACCATCTATTTTATTATTTTATTATTTCAAGGTGGGACGTCGATTTGATTGGGAACAAAAAAAAAAAAATAAAATAAAATAAAAAAAAAGCAAAGCAAAGCAAAGCATCGACTGCGTTTTCTTTCTTAATTCATCACATCAACCGTTTCATGTTTTTCTTTATCTTTTTTATTTTTTATTTTTTTTATTTTTTTTTTAAAAAAAAGAGATGTGCCCGCCAAAAGGTGGAAAAAAGGTACATGATTATATAACAATGTATTATTTCATGCAAAAGTAGATTAATTAAATAAAGGTAATTGTTACAATTGTTACGTGGCGTCAACGACCAAAACCAAAAAATAAAGAAGAAAATATTCTTTGAGTGAAATTGTTACTATTATTTATTCTCTTGTTTCCTTTCAAAACCAAAACTGAGATAAACCGAAACGGTTAAACCAACCAACAACAAGTTACAAAAAAAGAAACGAGAACACCGCATAATAATTAGGTAAACAACATTATTTGATTTTCGAGCTGTTCGTAAATAAATGTAATGTAATAATAAATAATTTCACACACATGAAATGAAATTTTTATTCGTTTATTTCATACATTGCATAACTAAGTTATCCGACAGATATTTTGGGTAGCTCTTTGACACAAAAATAATTGCGAGCATGGTGTTGAGTTGATAAACCACTTGATTACATTTGATTACCATCAATTATCGGATTTGGTAATTTGGTATTCAATTATTTATAACGATTCACCTGATTGGTTAGTATCTTCTAAATCATCCACATATCCATGTACCTTTAAACCAACACAATATGGTTGATCCCACCCTAAATATAGAAACCTGCAAAATTAATTTTTTTTTTTGGGTCGAAAGCTCGGTGTAATGTAATGTGATGATATGCACTCGTGCGCTTAATTTCCTTTATCCTACTTTGGAACCTCTGAGCGGATATGGTCATTTGGGCGGGATTTATTCTTGTTTTGAACTTTTTTTCATAAATTCTTTTCAACGTGATATGATAGAGCTCATACATAAAAAATGTGAGCGTGGGCATGGTGTCGCAGAGATTTGAAAATTTTCTTATTTCTTTTTCAATCATTCCAAAAAAGTCAATTTCATTAGAGAATCATATATGGTAATATGAAAATTGTTATAAATTTGGTGTAATGAAGAACCTTCCGGTTCTTTCCTCACCGCGTCTTTCGAAATGATTTCCTACCTGTTAAAAAAAAAAAAAAAAGGTTTTCTGCTTCGTATCCTTTTTTGCTTTATTATTAATATTATTATTTATTCTCTTTCAAACCGTGTGCTAATACTTATAACATGGATCATGAATTCACAGTTGAATACGATTAGGAATCCGGATGCGGTGGCACCGATTTCCCTACTCCGTAACGGACTTTCCGATTACCGATAAAAATATAGCACGCCTTGCACGCTCGTCAGTTGAAAGGTGAATTTCTTTTCTGACGTTATGTTTATGCTCTGAATTATGTAACAAAAGGGTTTAAGGGTTTTCGTGGTGACACTTTCCTATCCTAAAAGGAATAATATTATTATTCATAATAATAAATAATTATCATATAAAAAGAAGTAAAATGGAGCCAAGCCAAAAAAGATCCCGTTTTAGTCATCGTACAAATGATTATTAACTAATAAACAATCCCTTTTTATTTTTTTTCTTATGATATCTTTTTTTTTTTTTTTTCATCGTCACTTACAAATAATCATAATCATACAAATTTTATGATTATTACTAACAAACTTGCCAATATTTGTGCTAAAAAAAAAAAAAAATAAAATAAAATTAAATTAAATAAAGATTTCTAAAGATGGAAATTAAATTGAGTAACGATTAATTAAAAAAAAAAATTCCATTTCGATTGTCTTTTGATGACCGAACTTCAAAATATTTATGTTTATTCTCTAAAAAAGTCAATTTTACCGTATACCTTGCATAAAAATTTAGAAGGTTCCATACTAAATCTGTTCAATGCACATGGGTCACATTCATTCCATTCATTGAGGTTCCGAACACAATAGGTCTCATTCCTTCTTGATATTAATTACTATATAGGGCAATCCTTTTTCTTTTAATGACCGTTTGAAAAGTGTAAGTATGCAGAGTGTTTATTTTTGACCTTTATTTATTTTTTTTTTGTTAGGTCATATTTGGAAGTTGGATGTTTGATGTCATAATAGAAAGAATTAACTTTTGGCCATGAGATCTTTGATTTTAAATAATAACTTTTCCATTCACGTAAATTACGTCCGTGATGCTCACCTTTTTTTTTTTTGTAACCCTTATCTATCTTGCCCTTGCCGAATTTGTCAAAAAATCTTCCAGTATATTGCGTCCATATAGAGGAATGATTTTCTTCATTTTTTAATTCGAATTTTTTTTTATTGTTATTGGCTTTGGTGGGTGGGGGGAGGGGGGGGCTTGATTATTACTTTTCACCATAGATTTTAAGAATTACAAGAAAAAAACTGTGCGGTTACCTCAAAAAAAAAAAATCCAAGGAAAATTTAAATTGCACACATGATGATGTAATGATGAAATAAAGATTTCATGCGTCCAACGTATCACATCATAATATCCCCCATGTCGAATGATTTTTAATTATATTTTGAAACAAAACAAAGAAGAAAAAATCAATAGCGGAGATTTTTACCGTGACGATACGACCGATAACATGTAATCAATAGACCGAAGATCCATGATCGATTTCCGTTTAAAAGTGTCAAAAAATGAATATTGTGCCGCAAAAAGAAAGATTATAGGCGAATCCCCTATACATGATTTTTTTAAAAAAAAATTAGAGATATAAGATGAACAACAAAAAAGTCTAGCCTTTTTTTTTACCATATTTGGATTCAATTTATTTACAAAGGCAATAAAAAGATTTCCTAATCCGGTTTACGCCTTTGATTTAATGTCCTTTAGAAGCATTCTTGAGAAAATCCTTACCATTATTGTAGACAATCTGTAGATTGGTTCTTGATTTATCAATGCGCGCCCCTTACCAAATTAAGAATCATCTCTTCGTCGCGAAGGAAAAATAACAAAAAAAATAATGATAAAATAATAAATAAAGACCCACCATTAAATCTCACCTGATGCGCACCTTATTTTTCATGCTAAAAAGCTTGATCCTTACTTCTTTTAAAAGGTGAGGAATCACGATAATTGATGCATTTCAAGCATGCAATTGATGAAATTCTGGCCAGCCCGACCGATTAGACTGGCCTAGAACACCAATTAGCTTAACTCGGATCATTTGACATTTCGCGACCGATTGGATTAAGAAAAGAATTCAAGAAAAAGGCCTCATTAAACATGATGAAGAAAGGTTTAGAATGACGCACAATATTACATAATCATATGAAGATTTCTCACGATAGACCCTTAAAAGGCAAAATTAAAAAAAAGGTTGGTCATTTAATTATTAAAGAATTCATTAAGAAGAATTTTAATAGATTAACAAATTAATTATGATCATTATAAATGTTTTGATTATGAAAACAAAATCCTTTTTAACCTTAAAAGCATTTTTATTTTTTTGTATCGGTAAAATCCGAATGAAAATCTTCATACTAGAATTCCAATTATGTAATCAATAAAAAAAAAGATTTAAAATGACGAAAAGAACAAGAACCAAGCTAAGCCAAATTAAAAATTTTATAATATTTTGAAACAACAAAAAAAAAAATTTCTGAAACGTCGGATTTATCCATACAATATGGGAAAAAAAATGTCGACCCTTTTTTTTTTGGTGCGTCAAAGTTTTTTGATTGTGATATTAATTTTTTCTTTTTGTTTCGGTGATGTTTTGAAAGACTTTTTGACAGAGAATAAAGAAAACGGATGTGACAAAGGAAACTTTGTTCCGTACGAGTTGTGTACATCATTAGTGGAATCAGGTTTGGAAGGTTCAAAACCGGATTCTAGCAGCGCAACAACCCCCATATGCACAGGTAACAAAAAAAGAAATCATTCAGATTTAAAATTAACCTGCCTATAAAAAGAAGCTAGGAAAAGCTCAAAAATAGCAAATCAACTCATCGATTAGTTCTAGTTTATTTACCATTAATTTCGGATCTGCATCCATATTGATTGATGCATCATTCTATCTTTAATAATAATGGATTCCTTTGTATCCTCTATTAATTGACTGACAAATTTTTAAGCAATGTTTTGGTCTCGCAATTTCATCATTTGTTTCATGTCGGAATCAAAATTTTGATTATTTTTATTATTATTTAATGATAAATTAATTCTATGCATATAATTTGATGTTATATTGGGATGGTAATCAAAATCTAAAAAATAAATGTGTAACAAGGATCTATAAATATAAATAACTGAACACACATGGAATCTTGGAAGAATTCCAATTGAAAACGTTTCAGAATCGATATCCTCGTCTCTTTCATTTCAACTGTCACACATATCACATCTTTTTTTCCCATTCCTTAATGTGATAAGAGGAGGTATCATCACATTAATCTCGAAAACCTTAAATTAGAATTTTCTGACAAGATTGATTTATAAGGGGTATATGATATTATATATTACTCTTTCCATAAAAAAAACATCTCTGTATTGTAGATCTTACGCAAGGAAAATCTACAAACAACCCATTAGATACTTAAAACACATAAAAAAAAAAAAAAACTGTCACAACCACGATATCGCAGACACATGACTGCATCTAAAAACACTTCTTTTATTTTTTTATTTTTTTTTTTCGATTGAGAAAAAATGGACAAGTTTGCTTTCAAGTTTTTTTTCTGCTAACGCACAAACCAATAAACAAAGGAATCAAGTTTTTTTCCGTTCACAAGGGTATTTTTAATGAAGTCATAAATTTCTTTCACCGGAAAAACATATTATTAATTCCCTTTTATTTGATTATTGTGTCTTCTAAATCCGGTTATTGATTATTATGATTTTTTTTTTTTCATTTTTCAAATAAACTTAACTTTATTCGAGTTTCATTTAATACAATTAATTTTTTTAATCTGTACATATTCGGGCAAGTTCATCGTTGTCGACATAAAGGATTTTTTTACTTTAACATCATCCCACGTTCATTGAGGAAATTTCCTCCCTTAAATAAAAAATTATGTCATCATTGGCGAAAAAATTCAATTTATGTTTCAAAAATCCCCTATCAAACATCTCTCATATCTATCAATCATGAGTTTTACATATGAACTGCATCTACCTTTTACAAAAGGGTTAACGAGGATTCATAAAAAGTAAAATTTTCCCCTTTCTTTTTTCCCATAAATGGACTCTCTTTTTTTTGTCCAAAAACAGGTGATTTTAGAATGTTCTTTGAGGTTCTTTTTTGGTTAACCTAGATGATTATTGTTTGCTATGATCTTTTTTTTTTAAAAAAAAAAAGAATAAATCCTAGAATTCTTTTTTATCACGCTTACATCTTTGTTTATAAGAAATGTAACTTATAACATCATCGTACGACATCACTTGAAACCTAATCTATATCATATCTACTAAATGTTTTGATTGATTTACGCGTTTGAGTTCTTGTTTTGATCGTTCTATTTTTTTTAAAAATGCGTGCGAAAAAAAATTTTACCCCAAAAAAATGGAAGATAACCTCCAGGAAGCTCCACATGTATCGTTCATTTATCTCCGGTTTTCCATAAATAAACATTTTGTATTTTGTGATGATACTAAATTAAATTAATTTATATTAGCTTAATAATAAAATTTCGGATTCGTGAAAATTTCAATTCGTGTATCCTAAATTAAATGGTAAACGTAATTAATTGTGATTATATAATCGTGTATGATGATTGTTGTCGATAAATGGATTCATTTATTCATTGAATTAATGAGATTAGGTTCAGGGAAAAAAAAAATAAAACAAATGTTTTACCTTTTGTACTTCACATGATTAAATATGGTTGAACTCTTTGATTTAAATTGTCAAGAATGTTATCATTCTTATTTATTTATTTACTTATTTATTTTCTTTTTCCCCTTTCACTTGAAAGGGTTTCAATGTCAAAAGAAATTCCAATCCATCATTCACGCGCCACCTTCATAAAAAGAATGTGCCTTCTGTTTCAAAGGGTTGCGCGTTTATTTGTGTTTTATTTCTAACATATATATACATATATATGATATGATAAATAACAACAAATAATCCACTGTAAATCATTCTAACAAACAATACATTTATTAGGTTCATTGTAGGTATGTGGATCGATCATAGGTTATCTGAATTACTAAGAAAATCTTCTTAGAAAATCCTTTTTAAGAAAATAAAGACAACAAATACTTTTTTAAATAAATATCAAAAAATAAAAAAATAAATAAAAAAAAATAATTGGTTTTATTAGTTTGAATATTATTTGATGGATTGAAGCTAGATTATAAAAAAATAATAAGAATAAAAAAATTAATAATAAAGATTAAAGAAGAAAGAAGAAGAAGAAAAAAGTTAGGTGATGAATTAAACAAAATTTTTTAGATCATGTTATGCCGTCTCAAACCTTCTTTTGATTAACTCAATTTTTAAGGATTAATAATGTTAGTAAGTAATACATTTGAAGCATATGATCTAATTAAATGGAAAGAATGATCTTAAATAAGAAATGCACTTTTTAGGATAATGTCAAAATATTTTATTTTGTGTCCTTGTTTTTGATGTACAAAATAATCATCTATTTATATCCTCAAATGATTTTCCTTTTTGCTGCGGTAACACTCGGATGTTGAAAAAGAGATGATGATGTCCAATCACGGAATCATGAAGCTATTCTATTCTGTGTTTCATTCACAAAAAAAGTTCCTTGTTAAAGAGGAAAAAGAAATTCCAATCTTATGTTCAAATATTCTTAACCTGTTGAGATCCTTGAACTTGAATTACATGTTCACAAGTCCAACGCATCAAAAAGGAATAATCTTTTTTTTTTTTTTTAATTCATTCATGTCAAAAAAAAAAAATCTTTTGTTGTATGAATTTACTTAATTATATAAGATTATTGGTAATATCCTATAAAGGCAAATATAATAACAATTATTTTTGATAAACCTTTTTCATTATTTTTCATAATTCTGAATTAAAAAAAAAATTAAAAATAAAAATAAAATAAAAATCCCCTTTCCGTCCTTTCTTTTTTTTGACATATTAAATCATCACTTTTAATACTTGTTAATACAGGAATTCTATTTTTCCTTTTACATAAAAACAAACCCTGAAAGCAGAAGAAAAAAAAAACGAGAAATTCGTTTAAGTAAGAAGGAAACATGACCTGATGTTATGCCGAATATAGTATGGGTCATGTTGTAAAAAAAAAGCCAATCTTCTTTTTTTTTCATCGATTACTTTTTTTTTTTATAAAAAAACAGGTAATACTTATTTTTTGTGAAATCATGAGACTTGTTTCAAAAAAATAAGCTGGGGAAATTTTTTCTCAGTGAACCCGATTGCACTTAATTTATTATTATTATTATTATTTTATTAAAATTCATTCAAATCATCATTCAAATTATTATTATTTGTGATAAAAAAAAAAAAAAATTAATAATAACAATAATAAATAAAAATGATGTAATTGAATTTCGTGTTTTTTTTTTTTTTTTTGATTACGCGAAGGTACATGAAAAAAAAAATATTTGTAACGTGAGAAAAAAATCAAACTTCTTTAAGAGCAAGAAAAAAAAAAGAAATAGAGGACAAAAACAAAACCCCAAACTTAAAATGAATGAACATTATTATAAAATAAAATTTTTTTTTTATTTTCCAAATTCAATTTCCAGTTAAAAATTTTATTACAAAAAAAAAGGGACCAAAAGAATGTCGATTGAAGTCGGATTTATTTTGTATGACATAAACAATTAATATATCTGATAGACACGGGATTAAACGGGATCAAATCGAACAAGAAATAAAAAAGAAAGGTGCACTGTATAAATTCATTATTGTGATTTGGTACGTTTAGATAGAACTCTAGAATGGGAAGTTCAATTACGCCCAAATAAAAAATCCATATGATTTACGCGTTTCTGATGAAACTTAATACCGGTTCAATTTTTTGATTATTTTAAACACGTTTTTCTTTATTTTTTATAAAAAAATGTAAAGTCCTTATTATGCAACGTCGGTAATTACCGTAATGTTTTACAAGACTTTCCGTTGTTAAAAATAACTCGCACATAATCTGGTTTCTACAGCCATGTTTTCCATTTTAACAAATTCATTTGTTTTCACCAATTTTGATTCAAATAAAGGTTTAAAAAAAAAAAATTCTAATTATAAGCATAAACAAAAATAACAATTAAACATCACATTATTCCATCCAAACAAATGTACGACTTGATAGATTTGCTATTGCGAATGGTGCACTCGAATTAAAGTCGATAATGTTTCTTTATGTTCCGTCTGCTTGGCATATTACGATTTTCCACTTGGCTTTACACAAACGTATAAGTTTAATTATTGTGCTACTTCTTTGATCATCCTTCGAACAAGTTAAATAATTAGTTACCTTTTCAAAAGTAACTTACCACTTTTGAATCAATGTTACATTGATATTCGATCGTTGCTAAAAAGAAAAAGGGAATTGATTTCACGATATTACCATGAGATCCACATTTCATATGTAAGCGGAGAAAATTTATCCGATTACATTACGTACTTTTGTTTCTTCCTTTTTATCGATTAAACTGATCGTTGTCCATTAAATTTTACTTTATTGTTACAAGTTCTGAAAATTTGATGAGATAAATAAATATTTTAAAGGTCGGACAATTGAAAAAGTTCGTAAATAGGATAAATTAAAAAATTTTGTTCACGCCAAGAATTGTTTGGGTGGCAATTATCTCGAGCACGTTGGTGTTACAGATTTTCATGTTGCTTGTTTGATTTGGTAAAGAATTTCGGAATTCGCGTCAAGTGCTCTTAGGATCATCGTCGAATTTCGTTAGTTTAGTAAATTAGCATTATTCTATTATTAGCAATCAATTTGGAACACGAGTAAAAAAGCATCCTATTTTTGGCAATGAATTTTTAAATGTTACTAAATACGGATGGATTAACGTTCACGTGATTTAATCACAATTCTCTGATGAATCTTTATTAATGTCGTTAAATAGAGAGAGATAGATAGAAATATATATATGAATCCTCAATTCAAAATGAAAAATAAATATAAAATTGAATTGAAAAATGTTAGATTTGATCAGATAGTCTTAATAGCCGCTACTTCATGCAAGTAGGTGCCAAGCAACTTAATCCCTTCGGTATAATTATACCGATCAAGTTTCTCATTAGTCGAATGAGCTCCCTATAAAATTAAAGGATCAATTATGAATTTAGCCAAATCAATCAATTTCTATAGGTAAATATATCAATACTTACATCATCACCTCTACCCATCGGAAGCAAGAGAACATTCTTATTTAACGCGTCTTGAAAAGTAAGAGTAACAGGAATGGACCCTCCTTCTCGTGTCAAATCAGGTTTGCACTTAAAAACCTTTTCGACAGCATTAGCTGCTGCGACTGTGACGGATTTATTTAATAATGTTATAAGAGATTGATTTCAAAAAAAAAAAAAAAGATCTCGCTAAAAGAATTAAATAACATACCGAAATTCCAGTGATTAGGGCTCGAAACCCATGGTTTAGCACCATGCACACATTCTACTTTAAGCTTATTTTTACTTCCCAATTTACCAAATTCTTCTTTAAGGAATTTATCGACACAAGCCGTAATTTTATCAGGATCCATATTTGGAACCGATCGAATTGAAAATTTACCTGATACCTTACAAGGTAATACAGTTTTGACTCCTGGCGCAGAAAACGCACCTTCGATACCATGTATAGAAAGTGATGGATAACGCCAACTTATATTATATAAGAAAAGAAGAGTTAGTTTTTTTAAAAAAAAAAAAAAAATTATCATGGTTGCATATTAGAAAGTTTTTTATTTTGTGTAGGATTACCGGGCCTGTAAAGTTTGAGTTTCAGTATCAAATATATTGGTTTTAGATTCAATGGCCGAGTGAAGTTCATCCAACTTGAACTCGATGGATCGATAAGTTTCCCTTTCTTCATCTAAGTATTCATCAAGAGAATTTAGAAAAATTTTTTTATTATTAATTTGTTCGTATAAAAACTTTCTTCTTTATTTACCCTTCAATTCTGCTACTTCATCACTAATTCCAGGAATCAAGATTTTTCCATCTGGTGTGACCAATTTACTGAACAAAATAATCAAATCTGTCATGGGCTCATAAACAGTACCACCAAAAACTCCAGAATGAAGGTCTCTTCCTGGACCGGAAACTGTGACGCTAAAGTAAGAAATGCCCTTAAAAAAAAAAAAAGAATACAAATGAAATTATGAGCGAGTTTGACTTACTAAAAGATCACATGATTCATATTAATAACATACGCGTAAACCGTAAGTCAGACAAGGTTTCGTGACGCCCAGCCAATAATTATCCGATATGCAAACTGCATCTACGCCTTTAAAATATCTATTGGCCTCCCGCGCAATCAATTCATCTAATCCTTCGGATCCATTTTCCTCCATTCCTTAATTTAATTCAACAAAACTATTTTAAGGAAGAAAACATGTTTAAATAAATAATCCATCAACATTCATTCTTGCCTACCTTCAAAACATATCTTTAAATTGACAGGAAATTCTACTCCTATCTTTTGATGTGCTTCAATCGCGTTGAGCCATCCAATGATTGGACCTTTGTCATCTGAAGATCCACGACCTACTAAGCGACCAGTAGAATCTTCAACTAATTTCCAAGGATCGGAATTCCAACCATCTTCAAGCAAGGCCTTTGTTAAAAAAAAATCATTGTCATTATTAATAAATTTATCATATCATAAAATGAAATTTTCAAAGTAACAAATCCTTACAGGCTGAACATCATAATGACCATAGACCAAAACAGTTTTTTTTTTAGGATCATTGCCGTAAGTACCTAACAAGATACGTGGTAATTTCAAGTTTTTCCCACACATCACGTGAGAACCGACATCGACAGCTTCATAACTTATTCATAAGACGAAATTTTTTTAAAAAGAGGTCATCGATAAATATCGAGAATATTTTATAAATTGCATACCTAATACCAAGGTTCTTGAACAATTCGATGAGCCAATTACCCATCCGGAAGACATCTTCGCGGCGATCTGGATCACTACTTATACTAAAGTTATGGATCGAATTACATATTTGCACAAGTACGAAATTTCAGAATTTTTAGACATGGATTTGGAATAATATTTATTCAAAACATTTCTTATTGAAAAGAGGTTATATAGTAAAGAACATTCATTTTAAACGTTTAAAATCAATCTTCATAATACGAGATAAATATTAAACAAGAGTCGTCTTTAAGACACCTGCATTTAAAAAAAGGTCCCTCAAAAATGTATTTCAGTAACGTACCTCGGTATAGCTACTGCTTCTCTTAACCTATCAACATAATGATTCTGATTTTCGTCAACATAATTGAAAAATTTTTGCAATTCTGTCTCGTTTGCCATTGTATCTTAAAAACTTTTTTAATTTGAAAGAAAATTTGTCTTCTGTGTGCAAGTTTTATTTAAATTTAATCGGCGTGGGCAATTTTTACTTGAATCTGACCATTAATTCCTAATATAGAACTTAATCAATCAGCGCCAAGATAAATTTTGTCAATCTAAATCAATAAAAAATAATTTTTATATAGAAAAAATAGAGGAACAATTTTTAAAAAAAAAAGTGTTGAAAATGATAGAAGGGAAGTTGTAAGGTTGGAGAAGTTAAAGAAAAGTTGGAGGCGAATGAGTTTTGGAAGAAGGAGGTTAAAAGTGGGGAGATGCATTACTTAAATTTAACAAAAAAGGTAATGGACAAATTGCGTAAAAATATACAAATAGAATTATTTTCCATTCATTCCATTTCGTTTATATATTTATTTGTTTGATGACATTTGGTATACTGTTTATTATATGGACCAACTGTATCTAAAAATTTTCTGAAAGATATAGGTACCCCATTCAATATCAGTTCAACTAGTTGACTCGATATATCATTAATCCTTACATCCAATTTTATGCAGAACCTGCAAACTCAACAAATAAAAACCATATTATAAATCCGCAGCTGAATATCATTCCGAGATGCAGTTTCAAATACTAAAACTTTAAAAGAAGATGATTCTGAAGATGGACTTCATGAAAGATGGTGGATTGTTAGGCATTGTTTCTTACCTTTCTTCATTCCAAGTTTAACGTAATGTTGCCTCTAGAAGCACCTTAAAACGTAAACGTGTGAACGCACATGTTGAATAATTCTCATGGAAGAAAAAGCTGAAAAAAATGACCCGACATGAATTGATGAATAAATTGCATGGCCGCCTCATTATCGCAAATTGCCATTTGTTATTGCTATTGCAGTAGCAGATGATACTTTCTCTTTCAAAATACTTGATCGCTTACTAATCTTATAGGTGAATTTAAGGTTAATCTGGCTTCTCGGGATAAGTGGAGGTTTATCAGTATTCTTTTCAGTTAAATTTTTGATTTGAAAAATTATTTTACTTTATTATGGAATATTATTTTGATCATCCTTTATGTTCCGTGTAGAGGCATGTATCAATGAAAGTAGATAACCATTTCCCTTTGGTGTTTATAATGTGTGAATAGCAGAAGAAGATTGGGGTCGAGAAATAATTATCAATTCCGCAGTAATTATCAAGACAAATGAAATGAAAAGGTGCATGTTATCTTAAAATATTGCATTACATATTGCAATTTGCTATATTGTCCATTGTGTCTATAGTGTTCATCAAAGAGGGTGTATAGTAAACTTTCGATGACCAAATGTGGTAGAACGAAATAATTTTTTCCGTGATAGATGCAGGCGATTTTTACAACGCTATGGAAAGGCCATTTACAGTAACATTTTGATCCAGTCACTGCTGATTCCTATAAACCTGCAACAGACATTCATATTAAATTTATGGAGGATGCAGAAAATAATAAAACTTACTATGTTTCCATGGGAACAACGCCCGCCCCACCATTGGTTGAGTTATCATATTCATTATAATCTTTTTTTTCTTCGCTATTTTTTTCTTCGGTAATACTTTGCAAATTTCGCTTTCAAAGAAGCCGCATTATGATTTTGTGCTTATAACGGAGGATTTATATGATGTGATTGTATTGGGGGTGACTGTACTTGTAAATACTCGATTTTTTTTCACATAGCATAAAGTTCTCTGCAATTCAAAAGCAATGTAATAAGAAGACGAATTATTTCCTTGATTTACTTTCTGATTCAACTCCCTTAGACAAGGTTTTTTTGAACATTTATGATCACCAGTTTCTTCCGGAAGGATATAGTTTGTACGTATTCGATTTCTAGAAGGTGGAATATTAGATTCTACTTCAGAATAATTATTAGATATCGTTGGATTTGTTGTTCCCGGAGACCGCTATCATGATATTCACTTCGACGGGAAGGTATCGACCTTTCTTCTGAAGTATTACATGGCTTGCTTTTCCTCGCTTAGTTCTTGGTTTACCTTCATACTTAATAGATTTTAAAAAGTAATATGTGAAATAGATGATATATGTTGAAACACAACGTTATACTACTCATCCTCTTTTTTTTGATTTCTCTTCAACATAATCTGAATCCGAATTCGTTTCTGCGTCATATTCAACATAATTTATTCTGCTACTTTTTCTGAGTGCCCTTCCCTGATGAGTTTCTTCTTAACTGGTTCTCTTATTTGACGCTGAATTCTTTCTTCTGGATTTCTGTAGTAGTATACAAAATAAGAGATGAGTAAAGATACTTTATCATTAAGGAAGGTTCACCCCAGTATCACTACAAAGTTTTCAACACACACTTGACCTTACAATAATTTGTCACACCTCCACTTGAGGACAGAAAATTTTTCGATGTGGAAATACTTGTAGATCAAATTGGGCAAAACTAGTTTCCCGAAACATTACATCCTCCAATATTCTGGCCTATTAGAATATTATATAATATTTTTACTTAAGTGATCAAATTAAAATCATAGAATTATTATCAAACTAAAACTTACGTGATATTCTTTATTTTTAGGTATGGAATTTCTATAAATATCGAAAGAAATCTTCAATTCTTCTCATATGTGCCGTGACAAAATTAGGGATAAGATAATGAGCCTACCAAATATCTATACAAACACATCAATGTGAACATTAATATTTACTTACATTAAAAAAATTATCGCTCATCATAGCCGATTCCTCCTCCAGAATAAGCAGACCTTAATCATAGTAAGATGTGCACGTCGCAGAGGAAGTGAGCCACTAACAACGGATGGACGCTCTTTTTCCCTGTGTACGCGTAGCACACTCATTATCCTCGTTAATATTTCACATTCCTGAGAACGCGTAAATTCTAACCTTAAGTTTACGACTCAGTTTTTTATCTCGTCTTTGGCTTCAATTGCTTTATCAGAACTTCCAACTCTTTATCTAAAGCACGGTGTAACGACTCCTTTGTCTCAACTTTTGTTTGTTGTTCGAGGTCCCATGTATTTAAATTCCACTCTGCAAATGGCCTCTTCCAGTAATTAACGTAATAAGCTTCACGTATCACTTGTTTGAAAAAAGTAATTTATCTAGAATAAAAGAGCTCGCAAAATATTATATCCACTATGATTCAGATGACTAGAATTGAAACTTTGACACGAAAACGCGAAAAATTCCCGCAGGCACTACACGATATATTTATCAGCACGTGCACGTTACACTTATCACTTTGTTATTACGGCATAGCAACCAATTTTGTAGGCGTAACTTTGAGAAAAAGAAAAAGGAAAAATTTTTGAGGAGGGGTTTTTTTTTATTTTGTTCGCAGGCCGCCGTTAAAAAGGCACTTTTTTTAAAGCAAAAATTCTTGGATAAAATCCAAATCTGTTCATGTGACCAACTGATCAGCAGTAAAATATTAACCGGATTCATAATATGTATGATTAATTACTTATTTAGGAAGCAATCCATATTTGAACTTTTTGCAAAAATGTCCTCCTCACTTGGTAATAAACCTACTAAAAGTATTCTCAAGAAACCATCTATAAATTTTCAATCAAAAGTACCAAAGTAATCTTTTTTAAAATACCAAAGCATAAGGTTTTCAAAAGATCTCATAAATGGTTGATAACAACCTTTTTTACGGGTTTTTTTTTATTATAGATTAAAATGGGACGAAGACAATATTCAGTTAACCGAAGCACAGAAGAATTCTACAATGAAAATCACAGAACCTAAAACACCGTATATTCATTATAACCAAGAAACAGATGAGATTATGACCGATCTTGAAAGTATGTTTGGTCGTATGCTTTTTAAGTAAGTGGCTATAAAGAAAGCTACTCATAATTTGATAATCTATAGCTATCCCTGGATTAGCATTGGGATCTAGTAGTATTGGCTCTAGTAATAATCAAGGCTCTAGCGGCGTTTCTCCTGTAGGATCACTTTCATCAGTTTCTCCATCATCAGCCCATTTTCCTGATTCAATTAAAGACGATTGGGATTCTGAAAATTCCGAAGAGGATGAAGAGAGTAAGTCTATTTGCTTACTTTAAACAAATTGCATCTTAATAATTTTACTTTTTGTTTAATAGCTAAGGCCAAACGTAAGAAATTTGCTCGGCTCAGAGCACAGCATTACAATATGAAGGAAGCACTTCGATTAGGTCATAAGTTGGTGGAAGAGGATGTAGATGATGATGAAAATAGTAAAAAGAAATCCCCCTGATTGGCTAAAATTTTCCCTAAAAAGAATATTTTGTTGCTTTAAATTATACGCTAAATTTGGTAATCCCGTGACCTTTATTCAATTAAATTGTAATATTAATGATGTTTTAATAAAATTTTACATATTGTATATAAGAAGTTTAAATTTATATAATTTATTAAATTTATTAGCATTAAATAATATTTAAATAGATAAGATAATAATTAATTAATTATTAGCATATGTATTGATTAATTTAAAAATAAAATAAAACTTTATAAATATAAAACCTTTTTATTATAATTAAATTTACTAGTTATATTTTATATAATTAATATATTGACCACTATTTTTTTATGTTATCATTATCATCTTCAAGAATAATTTCATTAATTTTTTCAGTTGAATTATTATTATTTTATTAAGGGGCATGCCAGAAATCAGCTGATTTAAAAGGGGGGTGGGGTCGATCTTTATATCAGGTGGTTATAGTCACGTGATATACCTAATGTAAAATGATTGGTCAGTTCGATTTAACTAGAAATGTTGGCAAAAATCACATGCCAAATACAATTGTAATAAAATGATTGGTCAGAATCATAATATTCACATGC